>JASCZW010002668.1:0-23570 GCA_034211315.2 Aedes japonicus
TTGTAAGCTCCCAACCCCCCGGGCATGCCCAACAACCACTTGTGTGAGCTGAATTTCATCCCCCGCGTACAATCGCTGGAACTGTGCCAACAAACGGCCGGCAGTGGCGTTGAGACGACCATGGACCAAGGGAACGTGGGATGAACTTTTCGTGTCGGCACCTTCAACAGCGCAGTTAGTTTACGGTTCTAGTTTCATTTCGGTACATTTTTATAGTCCTGGATGTGCCATTCATGAGAGGGCATAAAACATTTTACGCTCCATTTGTTTGGCTACTTTATGCTCTACAATGTGGCCGGAAGGAAGCTGGAAATTTTAGTTTAACGACGACGGCGCTGTGGTGTATGAAGCATGGTGCATTTTGAAATGCGGCGGGTACTGTTCGTAAGTTGTTTGGAAATTTGGTTTTTCGCTGTGGAAATGTTGCTACTGCAACGCTCAGCACGGTCAATGAAAAATGTGAATCTGTGGAGAGATAATACCGTCCAAGCCATTTTCAGCAACGACCTTGGATGTAAGGTTACAAAAAACGTAGGGTCCATGGGGTCTCGGAAGCCACAAGCGAACAGAGTTCAGATAGTGCCAAATTGATACTCTTAGGCATATAGGCAATCATTCCTTTGCGAAGATGGATCGTTTGGACGGTTCTTGCATTTCCTTGCGTAGATGGATTTTTTGAACAGTGGTATTGGGTTTGTATTTTAAGGCAATTTCGCCGGTTCTGATTGTTCCCAACAGCTTCCAATCCAGTTGCCGATCGTAAGTTCTACTACGAAGCATACTGTGATTTCCAAATAAAAGTTTTCCTATCTCGGAAACGTTTGAGGACACTACATACGGTAGATTTAGACAAGTGCAACGAGTTGGATTTTAACCTTTTTTTGTTTTTTTTTTCTTCTGTAGAGCCAAAACACAACTGCTTCCATTCATTATTTGGTTTTGTGCAAGTCAAATATCCTGTCGCAGTTAAGGTGTGGTGGAGATTGGTTAACATAGCTCCTGATCCCAGTTAGGCTCGATTTGTTTTATAAAGTCTAATACCCTACCAGGATCGTTTTGAAAATTTCGGGTGGCTCTAGGGCCTTTCCAAATATTGACATCCTTTGATTGAACAATGCTCCACAGCTGCAGATTATAGGGTATGTGTCCCTTGACTCAGCCTATTATGCAACCAGCGATTACATTTTTCATTATAACTCATAAAGTTTTTAAGCTGTAAGCGAGATTCAACTATTTATACACTTGCAAAGATAAGTTTGATAAGACATTTGGTAGCACTTAAAGTTACACAACTATTTTTATAAAGGGTGATACGGTCAAAATTTGGTCAAGGGAAAACGCGTGAAAATCGGTGAAATCGTTTATTTAAAAAATCAAATTAAATTTCTTTTTCAAGTTCAATTAGTATAAAATTCAGGAAAAATATTCAGTTAGGCTTCCGCTTTTCCAAATCCGAATTGCCGGGCCTTACGCTTGACCCTTGCCATCAGATTTTGTACAGCCACCTTGTCCACCTTCTTCGCCGCAGAAAGCCAGTTTGCCTTGAACTGCTGCTCGTCCTTAGCAGTTTTTTGGTCTTCTTTAGGTTCCGCTTGACAATAGCCCAGTATTTCTCAATTGGGCGGAGCTCTGGCGTGTTGGGAGGGTTCTTGTCGCCTGGGAACCACCTGCACGTTGTTGGCGGCGTACCACTCCATGGCCTTTTACCGTAATGGCAAGATGCCAAATCCGGCCAGAACAGTACGGAACAACCGTGTTTCTTCAGGAAAGGCAGCAGACGTTTATTCAAACACTCTTTCACGTAAATTTCTTGGTTGACAGTCCAGGAAGCTATGAAAATGCTGCTTTTCAAGCCACAGGTACAGATGGCTTGCCAAACCAGATATTTCTTTGCGAACTTTGACAGTTTCGTGATGGCTTGAAAATATCTGCTACCTTTCTCCTTCCTTTGCCGTATAAAACTCCTGTCCCGGAAGCTGCTTGTAGTCGGCTTTGACGTAGGTTTCGTCGTCCATTACCACGCAGTCAAACTTCGTCAGCATCGTCGTGTACAGCCTCCGGGATCGCGCTTTGGCCGTCGTATTTTGTTTATCATCGCGATTTGGAGTCACTACCTTCTTGTAAGTCGATAGTCCGGCTCGTTTTTTGGCTCGATGCACGGTTGTAGACGATACACCCAGCTTATTTGCGGCATCTCGGAGAGATAGGTTAGGTTTCGCTTGAAACTACCGGCAACTCTCTTTGTCGTCTCAGCGGCTTCCGGTTTTCGATTTCCCCCCGATCCAGACTTCCTGGCTGTCGACAAACGTTCTCCAAACACTTTAATTACATTTGTAACGGTTGATTTGGCAACTTTTAGCGATTTTGCCAACTTTGCGTGCGAGTAGCTCGGATTTTCGCGATGCGCGAGCAAAATTTTGATACGCTGCTCTTCTTGCTTGGACGGCATTTTGACAACTCAAGAGTGAATTCCAAAATCAAAATAAGAGCAACATTCTACACACACACACCTTCAAAATGAAGGGTGTTCAGGTTTTTTAAATGCAAAATTGAAAGAAATACGTCAAGTTGATATTGACCAAATTTTGACCGTATCGCCCTTAATGCCATAAACTTTCGAGAGATGTGGGTTTAATGTCGGTCTATAGGCACCAAATTGGGTCTATTTTTGGATGCAACTTCGTCTCATTCGATGGATTTATTACTAAATGCAGTCTTTGTACGGTTTTTTGTTTCTAATTTTATGAATTAACGCATTGTAAGCTGTACTGGATTTACTTAATACAACATTTCACAACACAAACTAAAGTGAAACTGCCTCGAACCACTTAAATGATGTTCATAAATGATTTATTAGCCATTTAATAATGAAAACATTATAATTCACTATACAATGATTTTGTCTCTTCGATTTGTGTTAAGATGAGCCACTTGAATATAAACAACCGCAAATTCATGCATTTCCACTTGAAATTTTACTAATAACAACCTTTTAATACGTTATTGATACAACAGGCTGTAGTTGGGAACATACAAAAAAAAAATGTACCCTACATTGGGTCTACAATTTTCTCGTAAAATCATTGTTATTTAAGCTATGTGAACAGTTAGTTTGTAACGTGTAACTATGTTCTGCACATCCAGACTGCATTACTTGCTTTATCGATTCAATTAAGCCAAATTTAGATGACTTGAAATCGTGTACATCATCTGTTTAGCACAACCAGTGAAATCATGATGCCCCAAAAATTCAAGAAACCGAAAATTACGCGGAAGTGAACAACTATAGGATGATTAACATTGTCTCAATTGCTTCGGATTACATCTATCATGCTCATAGCAACATGATTTTGTTGATTATCGCTAAATTAATGACATATTTGGTACATAGGCCGAATGAAGGAGCTAGGCTAACATTACATTCCCTTACCCTATGTTCTGCAATTTCAGTTTCAAAAAAGCAAAAACGACATTCTGTAGAATGAATTCTTCCAATTTTGTTTAGGTGATTTCTACTCGGGCAGTTACCAGTTAAAAGACCTGTAAATACCCGATGGTATTTTTAACTACACACTACCAAAATTTCATGTAAATTTCTGTCCCCTCAGACCGACACATGCAAGCGTCTTATTGCACATAAGAATGAGTTGAAAGAGATGAGAAAATAAATCCAATCAAACCCATTTTTCATAGAATTGCGTATGTGTCGGTTTCGGGAGACATAATTTTACACGAAATCTTTGTTCACGTTCCCGGACTTTTTACAAACATGAATTACGTCTCATGTAAAATTCATAATTTCTTAGTGTGTAAGATTTATTAAGATCCGAGCTTTTACAGCACTTGGTTCTATAAATCTCTTGGTTTGTCTGCATGTATCCGTAGCGTTCCAGTTTGATTCTACCATGGACATTTCACAAATTTTTATTTCGGTCGTCAGAGCACACTCTGATTTTTTTTTTGATGCTGGACCTTCTCTTGCTAGGCTGTCAGCATTTTCATTTCCTTCAATACCACAATGACCGGGCACCCAGTATAAAGTAACTTCGTTCCTACTGGCCAATTGTCTTAAAGAAAGAACTCTTTCCCACACTAGCTCAGATTTACATGTGAAAGCTTTAAGCGCATTGCCAGCTGGTTAACTATCGGAAAAAAGCAGATCCTTGCAAATCTGTATTTCTTCGTTAGACAAATATTCACACATTCAATAATGGCATCAATTTCTGCTTGAAATACCGGTTGGCTATGTCCCATTGGTATAGCTTTCCTGATTCCAGGGCCTTAAACCCCGGCTCCAGTATTTTCTCTCATTTTCGATCAATCCGTGTATGGAACACAGTGGAACCTGGACGCAAACTAGGCCTACCAGGCTCCCATACAAAGCGGCATAGGCGTAGCCAGAGGGAGCCAGTGGGGGGCCCCCCTAACTTTTGAATCAATTTTTATAATTTTAGTGTTTGTTTCAAGTTTTTTATTATTTAGTGATAATGTTTGATAGATTGCCCCTTTACCTCAATGAAACAGCGCAAAGTTGCCTCGATTTTGTGACAAGATGTAGCAAAAAAGTGCGAAAAGTGGACATCCATGAGAATTTTTTAAAATAGTAACGACTAAAATTTTTCTAACATATGATATTCTACGGACGCGACGAAACGACTCATATCCCAGTTTCAGAGACAAGACAGCAGTTGTTTTATTCTATTCGAAGATTTTATCAGTTGCAATAAGCATGAGTAAGATAATAAACATGATTGACCACCCGAGGCTGCTACTCCGTTGTTGTCAGATGAGCTGTTATTACACAGAGAACCACAAGATGATGCTTGGGACTAGCATACATTCTCAATGTGAAAACAACTGGTGATCTCGAACTAATGAAATAACCAGCGCCTGCCTCGCCCGAATGCAGGTCAAAAAAGGGAAGGATATTTCATAATAAGGGGAACACCAACGCGATCATACGTTAAACTTGCGGTTATATCCTAGGTATAACCCGCTTCTATTTTTTCAATATTAATCCTCTTTCTGATTTGAACCTATTTATGCAAACAGTGCTATTGGAGCTAATCACAAAATGGAATAGTGGTTTACTTGCTCCAGGATATGATGGTACGGCGAGCATGGTAAACCAATATAATGGATCACAATTAATTGTGATCCCCAACATCTCACCAGGAAGCATTGTTGTTGTTTATTTTTCTGTGCTTACTCGATCACTCACATCGCCGAATTAGAGATAACCGAAACAATACGAAACGCGACACATAACAAAATAGTGCGTAAAAAGCATCGACACAACCTCTCACAACCGATGCTCGAAGCAAACTTTTTTTTGTAAACTTTCAATTTTTACAACTGTACCAATTCTATAGAAGCTTCTTAAGAACAATCTATGCTAATTCATTTCAAATGGTAATTTAGGGATTTGGTAAAAGGAAAAGTGTGTAGATGCATTTCGTGCCTTCTGGCCACTTTATGCTTCTATTGATGTCCAGACTCATTGGTTCAGCATCAACCGGGGGAGACTTGATCCTATACTCAATGATATAATTATCTCCAATCCGCTCATCAATCGCTATGTTTTGTGATACATTGGATGGACTAATATTATTTGAGATAACTCAATACAGACGTCATCCAAATTAAGTATATTGACAGGCAATCAGTGAAGACCCACCTTGTACCTATATTGAAAATTGAAAATGAAATGAAATGAAAATTTATTTTCGTAAGTTAGTTTGCACTCGTTTTGTAAATTGTGTACATAGAACAAAGGTCTTGTAAATTGTATGAAACATTTTTAATGCTTCTCATCTGGTGAAATGCTATCATTACACCTCTTTGTACAGTGCAAGAAAAAAATTTCATGAAATTTAACCAATTGCTGCTTCTGTTCAATCGTATTCATACATGTTGGTATTGCTCCTCTGGTGTGCTGGAATCATAGATTTATTTTTATTTATTTTTTCAATTACATACTGAGTCGATATAGAAGATCTGTCAGTCAATCATGGAACCGCCAGAGTTTCTTTTTTATTGATAACAAAATATTCGCAGTAGTTAATATTGTTTTCGTACAATGCACGAATGTTCTTTCTGTGCCAATAAATGCTTCTTACCAGAGAAAAACACTTTTTGTGTTTTAGTAACCTGGATAATGCTCATGTTTGGTAGAAATTTGGGTTTAATTTGTATGAGAGCCACCTCTTCCAGAGGAAAGAGGTTTCTCAAGCCACCATACAATCACTGCCTTCAAAACCCCCCACATGCTAAATTTGGTTCCATTTGCTTGATAAGTTCTCGAGTTATGCAAAAATTTGTGTTTCATTAGTAAAAAAGCCCCACACCCCCTATTCAGAAGGGGAAGACGTCTTGAACCACATTAGAAACATTTTTGTCTTCAAAAACCCCCACATGCCAAATTTGGTTCGATTGGTTTGATAAGTTCTTGAGTTATTCAGAAATGTGTGTCTCATTTGCATGAGAGCCCCTCTTCCTGAGAGAGAAGGGGTCTCATATAATAATGAAAACCTTCCCCAGCCCCAAAAATCCCTGCATATAAATTTTAACGCATATTTTTTTCTTTTGAAAACCATGCGTATTTGACTGATCTAAAACGATCCATTGACGATCTCAGAATTTTACAACTATTATTGAGGTCAGACCAACGAATGATGAGCATTGAAGTATTTAAAAAAATGTATTCTCAAAATCATTGAAAAAAAGTCAGATGTTTTCTTTTAATCGCAGCCTGTTCTGGACTCGTTCCACAGCGCAACACACACAAAATACCTTTGCAGGTAAATATCAACATTTCGCGAATATTTACTACCGTGAGTAAATTTATTCGACTTTGGTCCGTCTAGTAAAATATGTACATCCATTTTCATCGCCTCGATAAATCCCGTCGCTATTTTCGCAAACCCATATCAACGAGTTTATTTTTAGCTTCTAATCCGACCCTCGCTAAAAATATCGTTACTTCCTGTTTATGCCACTCGATTTATGTGGGTTTGCTTGCACCATTCCGTAGATTCGCTATATTTTGGGTCGCTCCAAAGCAACGTAACTGCGGAGGTGGCGCCGCCGGCGTCCGCAACAAGGACTACACAAAAACAGCATTTATTTATCGATGCCAAAAAAGCATCTAACGTTAGCAGCCGATAAAAAACAGCCCCGATTACTCCATAAACGAGCACTATAGAGATTTGTTGTTTCGCGTCCTTGCAGTGATGGAAAAACCATGCACATCGAGGTAAAGAAACGCATAAATTTTCATCACATTCTACGAAACTCGTAGTCCACCAATCAAAGTTGGCCGTCGAAAAAAGATTAGACCTTTTAAATCTCAGCCTTGCCATTGACTTACTGGTGGATTGAAAAATATTGGTTCTTCTTTCTCCCGGACGCGGTGTCTCGAGAAATATTTTCCGAACTCCTCCTTAAGCTGGTCGCATTGGCCTTTTTATAATGGAAACGAATCCTATGGATCCCATCAAATCAGACCATGTTTCCCGAGTGCGCCTTGGTCCTGTTTATTTTTGGAATGAGGCTCAGACATTATCGAGGTAGGATTTTTCCGGGTGGAATGGCATCTACAAAAGATGCCGATATCATCAGCTTTTGGTCAAGCGGATGTTTGAATAATGTATTTTAATATAAAAACTCTTCGGAAGAGCACCCGTTTCCACGAAACGTTTGAAACTCGAACTCAATTGCATGAGAATCTCATTACTGATAACAAGTTGCTCTGATAGATCCCAATAACGAATCGATTTGATTCAGTTGTTTATTCCTGAATGATATGAAGTGTAGAATAAGAGTTTTTGAAACTCTACTCTGTTCAATAATCGAATCAATTAGCGCTACACAAAAGTTGTTTCGATGCACTGTCGTTGTCTGAATTTTCCAAACTCCCATGACATTTTTATCAAGCATAGTATAGAGGGAACAAGTCATTTTCTTTTTGTGTTGGCAGAGAGACACTGAACAGTTAAGACGCCATTGAAAACATTTTTGAATGGAATCAATTGCCGCTCTTAGTAGCTCGTAAAAACTTTTTTTTCTCCTCAAGTTTTCTCTTTCCATTTTCAACTTCTTGCACCACGAAATCAAGCGATGCTTGGTAAGAGGCAATGCTTGTTTGTTGTTGTTTCAATTTAATGTTCGCACTGATTTGAAGTTCAGATTCCAACCCTGTTTAGCTTTTCCAATATCACTTTCTCGCAAATTTTTTTCTCATTTCCAAAAACATAAATTATCAAGATGAAGAGAAACGTTTCTCTTGCTTACTAATGTTGTTGATTAATTTGTCATTTCCGAGAAAGCGACATTGAAACAGCTTGGTGTCATGTACGAACTAACCAGATGTACCTGCACTGCTCTACATTTATAACAGATTGGTTGATATTACATCAATGTGACTCGATTGCTTTGTTGTTGAGTATTTTTTTTTTTTTTACGAATTCATTTATTTGTACAGGCTCAATCGAATCAACTTTACAGAGCCAAGTTTTCATGTTTATATACATCAGTTATCTTAGAACTAAGGTTAAGGGGATAGAACCGATTACTCGCGGTCGTCTCGAGGTTAATAGGAATAACAATTTTAAGGATGGGAAAATTGGGGTGGAAATTTTGAACAAAGCAAAGGAACAATGGTTTTCTTATATCTAGAACTTCAAATTACAATTTTTTAATTGAACGTTTTTAATTTAAAAAAAAAAAAAAAAATAACTTACTCACACACACACAATCACACTCACACACACACAACCACACTCACACACTGGCGCACACATTCCTCACAAATTTAACCTAAACAAGTAAGTTAATCAATCTACAATCTAAGGCTAATGTTAGTCAAAAACACATAAATGAGTTTCATAAACTCCAGATCGCGCGCAGCCAAAATGTCTCGAATCGGTACATTGGGTTGTCTACCTCGAGCCCGAAGGGAATCATACAGCTCAGATCTGACTCCACGATGCTCAGCACAAAACCAAATAACTTGATCTGCGTCCTGGTAACCTTGTCCGCATTCACAGAGATTGCTGTCTCCCAGCCCAACACGGAACAAATGAGCGTTTAAAGAATAATGATTGGACATGAGGCGAGACATCACACGAATGAAGTCTCGACCCACATCCAATCCCCTGAACCAACATTTCTTAGACACCTTTGGAGTGATAGAATGTAGCCATCGCCCCAAGTCTCCTCTACTCCATTTATACTGCCAGCTATCGAGTGATATCTGACGAAAAATATAGAAGAATTCGTTGAAGGCGATTTGTCGATCATAAATATCGCCTTCCATAGCACCCACCCTTGCAAGCGAGTCCGCTTTCTCATTGTCAGGAATCGAACAATGAGAAGGACCCACACAAAGGTGATAATAAAAGAACGTGAAGATAAAGCACTTAGAAGACCTCGTATTTTCATAAGAAAATAGGAGGTGTGCTTTACCGGCCTCAAGGAGCGAATAGCCTCTATAGAACTAAGACTATCCGTGAAAATGAAGTATTGATCCGGTGTAAAAGAGGCAACAGTTTCTAAAGAAAAATAAATTGCTGCCAATTCCGCGACAAAAACAGAACAAGGTGCTTGAAGTTTACGAGCGACGCTATAATTTTCATTGTATACACTAAAGCCAGCGGAGTCTTCTATCAAAGACCCGTCAGTGAAAAACGTTTTAGTGGAATCAACTAGGCCAAACTTTGCAGCAAATATCACCGGAGCAATCATAGGACGATGATGCTCTGGGATTCCACGAAGCTCCTGTTTCATGGATAAATCAAAATGAACCGAATTTCCGAAGTCGGAGAAGCAAACACAATTGGGAATATTAAGCGAAGGGCTGACATCCTGTGTTATGTACAAATGATACAAGCTCATGAAGCGGGTTTGAGGATTCAACTCTAGGAGCTTCTCAAAATTTTCGATCACCTGGGGGTTCATAACTTCACACCTGGTGAGGAGCCGGAGAGATAACTCTGTAAACCGATCTGAGAGTGGCAACATGCCAGCCAGCACTTCAAGACTCATGGTGTGAGTCGAGTGCATGCAACCTAACGCGATACGAAGACACCGATACTGAATGCGTTCCAGTTTAATGATGTGCGACCGAGCCGCTGACTGAAAACAAAAACTACCGTATTCCATAACCGACAAAATCGTTGTCCGGTACAACGTTAGAAGATCTTGCGGATGCGCTCCCACCAGGTCCCGGTAATTGTGCAGAAAAAATTGACCCTTTGCTGGCATTTTCGCTTCAGGTACTCAATGTGAGATCTCCAGGTGCACTTTGAATCGAACCAGACCCCAAGATATTTAAATGACATGGAATGAGTTATTGGTGTACCCAAAATTTGAAGTTTCGGTTGTGCAGGGTTATGCTTCTTAGAAAAACTACCAACTCAGTTTTCTCCGTAGAGAATTCGATACCTAGCTCTAGAGCCCAAGTAGACAAATTGTCTAAGGTATCCTGCAAGGGTCCTTGTAGATCGACCCCATTGGGTCCCGTGACAGACACTACGCCGTCATCTGCAAGTTGTCTCAACGTACAGTTGTCACCTAGACAACCGTCAATGTCTTTGACATAAAAATTATACAAAAGAGGGCTTAAACATGATCCCTGGGGAGACCCATGTAGCTAAATCGAAAAGCTGTAGAGTTTCCATGAGAAAAGCTCATATGTTTCTCTGACAGCAAATTGTACAAAAAATTGTTCATTAATGGTGAAAAACCACAAGCATGGAGTTTATCTGAGAGAACTTCAACAGATACTGAATCAAAAGCCCCTTTGATATCCAAGAATACAGAAGCCATTTGCTCTTTTTTAGCAAAAGCTAACTGAATATCTGTGGTAAGCAACGCGAGGCAGTCGTTCGTTCCCTTACCCCTACGGAAACCATATTGAGTATCAGAAAGCAGGTTGTTCGTCTCAACCCATTTGTCCAGACGGAAAAGGATCATTTTCTCCAACAACTTTCGAATACAAGATAACATCGCGATGGGTCGATAGGAGTTGTGGTCGGACGCGGGCTTACCAGGTTTTTGAATGGCAATAACTCTCACCCGTCTCCATTCATCCGGTACAATGTTGAGTTCCAGACACTGATTAAACAAGTTCAACATGCGCCTCTTCGCGACGTCTGGGAGGTTCTTGAGCAAGTTGAACTTGATCCTGTCAGCTCCTGGAGCCGTATTGCCACACGAAAGGAGTGCGAGAGAGAGTTCTACCATTGAAAAGGGTTGGCTAATCTCATCTATCGAATTCGTTGTTTCGCGAGGAAACATTTGTGCTGGCACAGAATCTGGACAAACTTTTCGCGCGAACTTGAGGATCCATTGGTCCGAGTACTCCTCGTTCTCATTGTTCGTAATTCTGTTACGCACCTTCGCGCCGTATTCCAAAGGGTACTCATCGACGTTTCGCGCGATAACCCGTCCACGAATTGTCGCCAGTAACCGCGTTTCTTGGCCTTGATGAGGCTCTTAAATTCTCGTTCGAGAGCCGTGTACCTTTCAAAGTGCTCAGGTGTTCCACGTCTACGAAAAACTTTGAACGCGTCAGACTTTTGCGGTAAACCTCGGTGCATTGCTGATCCCACCATGGGGAAGGAGGTTTCCTGCGAAATGACGTCCCTGGAACTGGTCGAGTTTGAGCTTGAGCGCGCTGTCTCAAGATCAGGTTGGAGAGGAAGTTATATTCCTCCAGCGGTGGAAGCCCTTCACCGTTGATAAGGCTTCATCTACTGCTGTCTTGAACCTTGTCCAATCGATATTACGAGTTAGATCATACGTGACGTTGATGGATGCCGGTGGAGTGAGCCCGGTGGCAACCGAAATTTTATAGGCAAATGATCACTACCGTGGGGATCCTGGATCACATTCCACGTGCAGTCCAACGATAATGAATTCGAGCAAAGTGTGAGGTCTAACCTACTACCAAGTGAGGATGGACCAGCCAAGCGTGTAACTTCTCCATTGTTGAGAACTGTCATATTGAAGTTGTCACAGAGGTCATATATCAAAGAAGACCGGTTGTCATCGTACAGTTCTCCCCAGCCTGTACCGTGAGAGTTAAAATCTCCCATGACCAACCGCGGAGCAGGCAGAACCGAACAAATATATGAAAGTTGTTTTCGGTTAATTGGTGCTCTAGGAGGAATGTACACAGAAGCAATGCAAAGGCTTTTATTTTTAATAACAGCCTGACATGCGACAACTTCAATACCTGGAATTGGAGGAAAATTCACTCTATAGAAGGAGTAGCACTTTTGATCCCCAAAAGTACTCCTCCTCCACGTGAATCCTCACGATCAAGCCGAATAATGTTGAAATCGTTAATCGGAAGATCGATTTCGGCTGAAAGCCATGTTTCACAAAGAGCAAATGCATCACAACCGATATTGTGAGCTAAAAATTTGAATGATTCCAATTTAGGAATAAGACTTCGACAATTCCACTGCAGAACAGTGATCAAATCCCCGACCTCTTTTGGCGAATTATCCATCGAAGGAAATAATAGCTGCAAGGATGGGCCACTTTAATATTAGTTTCTTCAAAAAAGTTTTCACAGTGGGAAGCATTGCCATAACAATGCTTTTAAGAGGGTCAGACATTTCGAGGTACTTGAAAATACCTTCCACAATATCATCGAACGAGAACAGCCCAGATGAAGGGGACTTGTTCTTGAAATCGGGGCATCAGGGGATTTAGATGTCCCCGGGAGAGATGGGAAATCCTGTATGTAGTTGGCACTACGAAAACCAGGAGGATTCGGATTATCCTTCTTTCTCTGGTCTTTGTATTGGGCATGTTGATTTGAGGCTTCTGTTCAGCTGCTTTCACAGCTCGAATGCGTCTTCGCTTCCGTGGAGCACCTCCCGGAAAACTAAAGATGTCCCCTCCTCAACCAAATCCGAATCAGACTCGTCATCTCGAAAGAGGAGCGAAAGGATTTGTATTGGTATCGGGTGGCGAAGCTTTCTTAAGCATTTCTGCAAAAGATTGCCTTGAACGTTGTTTCAGAGAACGTTCCAATTTTTCCCCGCGTTGTTTATACGCCGGGCACGACGAGAGGCATGAGGAGGAGTTCCTGCAGAAAACACATTTTAGTGTATTATCTGCACAGGGACCAGCCTCATGTTTCTCCCCGCAAGTTGAGCAGCGTGCCTTATTGCCGCAATGGGAGGCCGTATGCCCATCTGCTGACAGTTTTGGCAAATCATTACCGGGTACAAACAACCGCACAGGTAGCCGAAGTTTATCCAGTTCTAAGAACTGAGGAAGGGCAGAGCCAGAAAAGGTTACCCGAAACGAGTCTGTGGAGTAACTTTTTCTTACCCTCGCTGTGCGATATTTTCACTAATTTTGTCACTTCCAGTATCTGAACTGGGGGAAGCAGAGGGTTCTTGAATCGGCCAACCGCTCGCTTCTTCAAAATTTCAGGCACAGACTCGCCTCTGTGACCACTCCTACAATCTCCACATCACGAGCTGGAATATAAACTCGATATTCGAGTGTAAAATGCTGGGAAGCAGCAATCTCATTAGCCTGCTTCAGGTTAGAGACGACAACACGGAGTTTATTAAATTTAACTTTCGTGATCTCTGTCACGGCTGAAAATCGCTTCGTCAGATCTGTAGTGATTTGATATACATTCAAAGGTTTCATTTTGGGCTGAAGTAGACAACCCATGGACTGACCGAGTCAACCGGATACGATCGCGGTCTGAATATTTTTGTGCCTCCCCATCATCGGGTGGCACTTTCAGTCAAACCGTCCATGTCGAAGAAACCTCTTCAACATGCACGATTTGCCGATAATTTAAATCACACACACATAACAAAGAACACTACAAATTAAACTCTAGTGGGATGAGGGACAGGAAAAACAAAACTTAACTAAATTACTGTTCTGCTGCTGCTGCTGCTGCTGCTGCTGACGCACCGTATGCGTGAACGTCGCACTTCTATGCGGGGAGCGGGGAGCGGTGCGCTGATGCGATCGCCTTCGGGTGCACTCGCTCAACGCTGTCGGTTGACCGTTGGCGATGTAGTGGTGTATCGCTGGTTAGCGTCACCACGCAGAGGTGAATCGAAAATAAGCGGGAAGATAATTCGCCAGCTAGCACTGTTTGATTTTTCTATTTCACTGGAAAACCACACTGCCTTCTTAGAAAAAAAGCTCACTTTTACTTTACTCACTGAAGTGAGTATATTTTAAGAAGAAAAACTAGTTTTTTCCAACGATTGCACTCTGAATAAATCTTCCAAAAATAACGGAGCGCTGGATCGAACGAACGTTCTTCTTTCGCTGAACGAAGTGGGGTCTGTTGTTGAGTATTCCCAGCAGTAAATGTTACGTAACAACCAATATAAACAAGCAAGATTGTATTGCGATTCCGCAAGATTTGGTTTCATTTTCGCTATGGAAAATGCAAGATAGACTGGGGCACAAACACCACACATCGATTTACTTTAAAAAAAAACAATATGTGCGTCAGATGGTGCAGTGTTCGGCGATGGTACACATAAGAAAAAATACAATCTGAGTTAACCACTTAGTCATATTAACAATTTAAGGATGTTTGAAGGCCCAATATGGTTTAAGGTTAACCACATTAAGTGTCCCATTTTCCCGTTTCTTCTCTAATTTTGATTGCAAACTTTTACTATTTTCTGAGGTCAACCCTAAACGAAACCAACACCATTCGATTCTCCGAAAAAATCGGGTAAAATGAACCACTTTCTGGCATTCAATCAAAGTAAAATTTATTCCATTAAACTTTTCCAGCTTTTTCTGCAAATTTGCAGTGCACTTGGGTTCAATATAGTAACACCGAGTTGAATTTTGAGGTAATAATTTTAGTTTGCATCCAAAATAAGTGGAGAATCGGGCAAAATAGGACATTTACTGTGGTCAACCATAAATGAGACTTAGACCATTCAATTATCCGGACATTTTTACAGAAATATAGTTTAAGTACATACATACATACGTTTTTTATATTTGTTCAACATCACATTTAGGATAAGACATAATCTCGGTTTGCGGCTGCCGCTCTCCAACCTCGGTCACGCCCAATGCTCGCCAGATCACGCTCCACCTGGTCCTCCCATCGTGCTCTCTGCGCTCCACACCTTCTTGTGCCCTTCGGATCAGTAGCGAACACCAACATTGCAGGGTTGTTGTCCGGCATTCTTGCAACATGCCCTGCCCACCGTATCTTTCCGGCTTTTTCCACTTTCTGGATGCTGTCAGTAAGGATCCGAGGTAGACAAATTCCTCCAGCACCTCGAAGGTATCCCTGTCTGTCAAGGCATTACTTCCTAGGCGGATCCGGTCGCGTTCGGTTCCGCCTACCAGCATGTACTTTGTTTTCGACGCATTCACCATCAGTCCGACCTTTGCTGCTTCGCGTTTCAGGCGGGTGTTCAACTCTGCCATCGTTCCAAATATTCTTGCGATAATGTCCATGTCGTCCGCAAAGCATACAAATTGACCAGATTTTGTGAAAATCGATCACAGGCTGTTGAGCCCGGCTCGTCGCATTACACCTTCCAGAGCGATGTTGAATAGTAGGCATGAGAGTCCATCACCGTGTCGCAGTCCCCGACAAGATTCGAATGAACTGGATAGTTCACCCGAAACCCTTACGCAGTTTTGCACACTCTCCATCGTTTCTTTGATGAGTTTGGTCAGCTTCCCAGGAAAGCCGTTTTCGTCCATAGTTTATATTGCGAGTAATATTACTGGCGCCGATTGTTCTAGTTTGCATCCAACATTAAGGGGAAAATCGGGAAAAATGGGACACTTACTGTGGTGAACCCTGAATGAGACTAACACCCTTCAATTCCCGCATTTTTTCAAACAAGATAAGCTATTGTCCAGGGCTCCAAACCTGCGCCGCCTAAAATAATGGAAATTTTGCCCATTTATGCCCACTATGCGACGGTTTGAAAAAAAAAAGTTGCTGCATAGATTCATGTTGCTCAGAATTTCGTTAATGGCCTGCTTATTACTGGATATGCATATGATGTTTATTTTATGGAATCAAAATATAAGAATGGATATTAACAAATCATAACCAAAAATTTCTAAATAAGTGCGTTTTAATCAAGCTATCAAATACAGCCATCAAATCACACGCAATTTCTAAACTGTCGGCAAAAGTAGGGCGACGTTTTTCTCTTTCTGTTTTCTATCAACCGCGTTCGCTTAAGCTGTTGATGGCGTGCGTGTCTCAACATTTCGCAGCACGTGACATTTACCATCACTGATTAAAACTGATTAAAGATGCTAGGGTTGCTTCGATTGTCAAGGCACTAAGTAGTACAGCAATGCCGAATTAGTGTATCTGGACTCATTCCACCGCCGATAATGACACCAGCAGAGAAGTACAAAGGTGCATTATGACGTTCAATCGTGTTTACTATGGACTCCGAAGGAAGCTAAGATTGAACAAAAGTTATCGAACAACAAAGTTGACCATCTACAAGACATAAATTAGACTGGTAGTTGGTGTTTTCGAACGGAAGGCGTTGCGTACGATCTACGGTGGAGTGCAGATAGAAGACGAAACGTGGAGGAGGCACGAGTTGCATTAATTGCTGAGAGAATCTCCAATCGTACACACCGCTAAAATTGGTCGACTGCGAAGAGCTGGGTATGTCGTAAGAATGACAGACGACAGTCCAGTTAAAATAAGTCTCGAAAACGAACCGACAGGTACGAAACGAAAAGGCGCGCCACGAGCAAGGTGGATCGATAAAGTAGAAGGCGACCTTCGCAGACTGTGAGCCTGGTTAGGTACAGCTATGTATTGAATAGAATGGAAACAACTTCAGTGTACAGTAGAGGTCACTCCGGCTTTAGCCTGATTGGTGAGGTGAGTAACGACGGTACAGCAATGAAGACAAATGAATATGGATTCGAGCTATCTGTTAGCTATCAGCTAGCCGCTCTAACACACCTGTGTGCTTTATTTACTTGGTTAAACGCTGTGCGGATCAAGATATGCAAAATTGTGTTTTTTCTAATCATGCAGTTTTTGCAAGAATTATTATTATAAGACCTAAAAGGAATCAAAAACTCTCTGGGCACCGCAATCTTGTCCCACTGCATCGTGTCTACAGAAACCCACGGCAGAAATACATTTTTTTTGATAATGTCCTGCAACCCACACTCTCGTAAACGAAAAACAATTCGTTGTGTAATTTATGCAAACAACCCACTGTTAACGAAGACTCGTCAGAATAATCACAAAAAAAACCTACTCCAATATCCCACAGTTTCTGATTAAACCATTTCAATTGAAAAGCTTATTTCGCCAAAAACTTTTCGAGTAAAATTGCAAAACACGTCAACACGAGCGCGCTTTATTTTGATTGGTCCTAGTGACAATTGGGACTCTTATAGAGAGTGAATCCATTGCACAGTGGTCCAGAATGCGAATTTAGCTGGAAAGATACATTTTTAGCCTTAGTTTGAAGTTTACGAGCAAAACTGTCTTCCACAAAGTTGTTTCTAATAACAAGGCGCAGCTTTTGATGTGAATGAAAACTAGGGTGGTCCTTATTTTCAGAGAAATCGAATTTTTTTTTATTTGCAGGAATAAAGGCATACATTTCTGGTTAATGTTGGAGATTGAACAATTTTAAGCAGCTTTGATTAAATAATTTTTTCTGTTACTTTTGATATGACTGAATTAAAGCATTTTTTCCTACGTGTCCCTATAATAATCAGTTATTTTGCTGTAACTTTTTTGTTTCAAATTGTTCAGCAAAGTTGTCTTTCCATTGATTCTAGAACAATAAAAGTTACAACTTTAGTTGTGCTGAAATTGTCACTATCGTATGTCAAACAAAAGTTATTTTTGTTTTTGTAAACAAAATAGATCTTTTTTAAAAGTTTTTTAAAGCATTTTTATCATTGCATATCATGTCTGAAAACTGGAGAAAGGTATTTTTTTTAATTGAGCAAAACATGTTTGAAAATTGTTTGTATAGGAAAATCAGTAATTACTCACAAACGGTAACTTTTATCTTTTCAAGTTATAAAAATTATCATAAGACAACTTTGTTGTCAAATTTGAAATAAAAAAGTTTGAGCAGAACATTGTTTTTTTGTAGGCACACCCTAAATTATCTAAAGAAAACTGAATTGATGAAGTTCTCCGTTTCCGTTATTATTGATGAGTAGTTTCGCTATTGGATTCTTTTGCTGTTTGATCATAGTAGCTCAACCGTTTTCAGTTAGAAGTGCTGCTGCGTAGTTAGTGTATGAAAAGAAAAACAGTTATGCTAGTAAGAACTTGTTGATTTTTCGAGCTCTTTGTTCATGTAGATCATCTCTCATAACCTAACCACAGACAGAAGTTCGACGTTTCATTTACCTGCGTAAAAACATGGCTACCCTCAAGATATCAAGAAGCAATAACCTAATATATGGCGCCACAAAGTTGTTTTTATTCGTATGCAAAAAATGAGTTGCCAATCAAACTGACAGATTTAATGTAGCAATAAGTCGACTAGGTGAAACTACTGTGAAGTGTCAACCAGGAAATTGATCTGAGCGAGTGCCTACAAAAACGCCTACTGCCTTTCCTGAAGCGACACAATTGTTCCGTTCTATATTGGCCGGATATGGCATCTTGCCATTGCGGAAAAATGGTCATGAAATGGTATGCTGCCAACAACGTTCAAGTGGTGCCCAAAGACAAGAACCCTCCGAACACGCCAGAGCTCCATTCAATCAAACAATATTAGGCCATCGTCAAGTGAACCTTAAGAGGGAATATACAGTTTGAACGAGAAAAAAAAACTCATTTTTGAAAATAAAAAAATTCAAGGGAAGTATTTACTCAAATCAATCGAAACTTTTTTACAATTATAAGTGTATCCATGTAGTATACAAAAATATTTTTCATAAATTTTTTTCAACAAAATGGCGGCCGTTAGGAGCATTGAAAAAGTCGTTGTATTTTGCTTGTCCCGGCTCTCCTGGTCGTAGTTTTGATCTGCAACCTGCTAACCCAAAAAAATACATTAACAGTTAGTAGATGAACCAAAAAAAAAATAAAATAAAAAAAACTTGCACTTTTGGCGTAACTTTTTTGAAAAAATCCACATTTTTTCTGCCATTTTATCACAGTTTTTCATATATAATTATAAAATATTACAATAATTTTCAATTCATATAGAAGGTAATACTTTTATTAATAAACCATATAAGTTTCAGCTTAATCTAATAAAAAGTTTTTTAGTTATCACCGGCATTAACTCAGAAAATGCTGTTTTAGAAAAACGCGTTGAAAATATGTCTTCTCGGTCAAACGTTTTTTCATACCTGCTGCGCGCGAAAAAGGAGTCTTCGAAAAACAATGAAAAGAAACACTTGAAGTTCGAATTTCAAAAAAGGTTTCACGAGCGTATTCAACGGGAAATTTACGAACATGTTATGCAATAAAAAAAATAGAATTGTTTGGTCATTCTAACTGTATATCCCCCCTTAGGAAGACTAAAAAAACTGTTGTGAGCAAGAAACAGGTCAAGGCAATCTGGCGTTCTGCGACGAATAAAGTGGACTAGGAGACTGTACAAAATCTTATGGCAAGAAGCTCTGCTGAATATTTCTCCTGTATTCTGTATTATTGAACTTGAAAAAGAAAAAGAATTTTACTTATTAATAAAAACTTTGATCGACTCACACACATTACTGTTTGACCAAATTTTGATCGGAACACCCTTCATACTAAACATTCAGTTCCTACCTGCGCTTGAGGTGATGTAGAATATTGGATCGTGTCAGTCAAATGTGTACGTCTAAAACTATTGAACTCTCCTTGATGTAGAGAGGTCGTCAAATCCTCAAAAAGGGTAGATTCTGCAAGATTCTCGTCTTCCCAAAACAGGTTGCTTTTAATCATTTTGTTTCGAGCCCTGTGGAGAACAGCCTTGGGGTAGCACAAGGGAGAGTATTAAGGCCCATTTTGTTCATTCTATACATTAATGACCTTCGACGAGACCTGCAATTTTGATACCGTGTTATTATTTGCAGCTAAAACCCAAATTAGGCCGTATCCCATTTGAATGCAAATTTACGTTGGTATAAGTATAAACTGTTGAAACTGAACTCCATTAAAAATAAATTCTTGATACTTCCACAGAATCGAGTAATTGAAAACGTCTCTCTTGAAATTTATGATCAGACAATTGATCGCGTGAGTGAGATTAAAGTTCTTGGCGTGATTATTGATAATAGATTAAAAGTTGACTCTCACGTTGATGAGTTTACCAAGAAAATAGCCAAAAAGTATCGTATCCAAGGGTAAGTCGCTTAGAACAGTGTGCCAGCCACGATGTCTTACACACTAGACGAACATGTTTCCTAACAGCGGCACTTCGATTTTCAATCCATACCACACTGAGGCACACTTTTGACAGTTGAGCTTAAAGAAATATGAAACCGGCAACCTTGCCAATATGCATTGCCTGGTTGCCAGGCTCAGCAGAAAATAACAATCTGGGCTGTCGACACATCGGCACCATCGGAACATTACGGGAACTCCCAGAACATTGCAAATCTTGTTGACATACTCAATAAAAATAGCACAGGAGAAAAGTGTGCTGAGCGATTCACCCCTTGGCTTTACTTCCCTTCCGAAGGAAGACGTGACCAGATTTTTTCGCCTCAGAAAAACCACCGACGTCGACTGGGATTGAACCCAGACCCACTGGGATGCCAAGTGGCAGTCACGCTTACCAATACACCACTGACGCCGGTAAACGGACGATGTTAGATCACCTTTTTTTTATATGGAGGTTCAGAAGACTAATTTTTTTGATGTATAAAGGTTTTCAATTGGATGCCTATACACGTCAAATGCTCATAATTTCGTATCTTGAGGAAGTTATTACAACAGACATTTTGTATGATTTATTGTCACAAGTTTATTAATTGTCATAGGACACAAGCAAACAATATTAAATAGTATCTTCTTTGTGTAATCTACAAAAAAAAATGTGTCATGCGTGCGTAAATAGTTTTGTATTTTTTAAACAAATCTGAAAGCTTATGCTGTCTCAGGGATTCCTTTGACCAGTTGTACGTCGTCTTATTGAATCTCAGAATTGTCTTGAAAATGTGGTTCCTGTCCATGTTTTTTAAACTTCGTTGCGGGATTTTTATATAACTGCCAATGTCCTGGGTTGTGCCAGTCTTTTCGATCACCAGGCTATGCTCCTGAACATTTAAGTTGAAATCAGCGGTATTTTCCCGCATGGGAATGTGTGGCAAAAGAGTGTGTGTGTTATTTTTTTCGAAATACTGCTTAACAAAAGCCAACAATTTCAAGCTCCTTCTATTTAATTTCAAAACATGCCGAACGCTATCGCACCAATTGATACTTTCTCTTCACATCTTTGGTTCTAGCAGAAATTGCTGTTTACTACTGGGATTCCATGATGTTGGGAAAATATTTCCAATTTCAAAACATTAAAAGGTATTTTTAGAGGTGGAAAATGATACAGAAGTTGAAAATTGATTTGGCTTGATAAAAACGGAAGCATGCTATTGGCATTCTCATGTTTGTGAAAAAGGATTCAAAATGTTGCTTTTAATAACCGCAAATAGCACCAGCATACTATGATCGGTCGAAATGTTGACGTGACAAAAGGTTCGGATGACAACACGAACTTTTCACAACGAAAATTTACGATGGCAAAAACAGTAACCAGTTCCGGCTTACACGAAAGAACGTTGCCCATGGGGAGCATTTTTGATGAAACTAACACCTCGCTTCTGCACAGGCAGGATTTCGAAGAGTTTTCAACTTGGTCAAACGACAAAAAGTTGACCGGGCTTAGCAGTGAATTAGTTGGTTTACCGTGAGGGGATGGTGTTGTACAACACATATGAGATCTGTTTTTTTTTTGTGAATGTCAGTGAACGCTGAGTATGACTATGGGGAGTTAGATAAGCAACTATAATGATTCATCTTAGATTGTAAGGTTTGATAGAAAATCCATTTGAACACAGTTATATGGTAATTTCTTCTTGTTACTTTTCAATTTTTTTTTTGAATTTATCATTCTTACTGCTATATCCTTGTAAATCTCACAAGGCCTTACCAACATATATGAATAGTCAATCCCAAAAATAGCATCCAATTAATTTGCAAACCTCGAAAGACTGCTCCCCACACGCTTACCGGAAAGACAAAATGAAAGCTGTCACTCCACTGGCACACGGAATCGGTGAGGATATCATAATTTAATTGGAAGCCAAACAGCGCACACGTGACTCGTATGCTGCTCAATTCGCATCACCTAAATTATACCACTTCCCCCATGTACCCTCGACCACGAGATTTCCCATTAGTCGAGTCGAGTCAATTCAACCCAAGCACACATGTTTCGCATCTCGTATCCCGGTGAGGATACCGAGGTAAAATGAACTCTCATGGAGCAAAATATACTAACAGGCATCACAGTACCTATACTGCTCAACCGGTGGTGAGGAAACGTATGCGGTTGTGGCTGTCAAAGAGCCGACAACGTCAAACTCGTTGTCGTTGTCGTCGTCGTCGAAAACGATATAATCTGAATAATCCATTAACTCTGATCAGGCACAAAAATGTACGCCTGGCAATGCCGGTCATACTCGAGCGGCGTACGGAGGCTCCATTTGGGCCATCCATGATGGTACATCTGGGATTTGACCCCTAGGACGCTTCTATGCGGCGCTTGCTGTTTTATTGTTATTGGCCTGGGGAAGGGAAGCGTGCGGTTGATTCGAGCTCACGTAACGTTTAACTGCAACTGTCACAAACTAGTAACTGGTGGTGTGATTGAACTAGGTCGTGTCAGTTTTGCAATATTATGGTAATAATTCAACTAGTCCAGAAGCCTGAAGAGGCGGTTGGTTAGAGGAGGTGAAAAGTGATGCAGTATCGATAGTTCGATTTATGGTTAATTGAGACACAGGTTGAACTTTCTGCTGGTGTTAAATAGAAGTCAATCGTTCAAGGCAGCACATCGTAAATTGGAAGGTAGATATTCTTGTCAAGTATAGCGAACGTATCTATGGTAGAGTGATTTTATCTTATAACGTTGATTCAATTGAACCAAAATGAAAACCCTTAGAAAACTAACCTATCAGGTAGAACATTTTTAATGTTTGGATAATCTAATTAAATTTAAGTATTGCTTTAGTTTTGTATTAGTCAAATTAAAGTCAACATTTTTTTCCGTGTTTATTGTAAGTTGCCATCATATAATTTATAGGTCCAAATTTGACGTAATTTGTGCGATGGTGGATTGTAGTAAATATATTTCTATTTTGTTTCATTTGTTAACGATTAATGAGATAGGATTCGAGCCATTTGAGAACTCCTGGCTCAATTCCCATTTTTGTTATTTGATTATAAGCATGGATATGTTAATACTATCAAAAAAGCCTTGCTGCAGAGATCTGTATAAAGAATTTCTTCATAGTTAGCATTGTCCATTGCTATCAGCGAGTAGTTAACGAATTCCAGTAAATTTGTTTTAGTTGATCGC
>JASCZW010002669.1:0-22219 GCA_034211315.2 Aedes japonicus
CCCAACTATAGCACTTGGTGTATTTAGACAGCTGGTCGAAGACAAATACCAAGAATTTGATCACTGATGCATCACTCGCTGAAGAAAAAGTTGGATATGGAATAATCGGGCCTAACACCAGAATTGAAGCCAGTTTACCCAACCAGTGTTCAGTTTTTACTGCGGAGGCAAAAGCACTTGCTGAAGCAGTTGAGTATACAAAAGAAAAAGCAGTAATTTTCAGTGACTCTCCGAGCTGTCTGGCAGCTCTGGAGTCTGGAAGATCCAAAAATTATTACATTCAGCACACTGAGATTGCAGCTAAAGGAAAAGACGTTCGATTTTGTTCGATACAAGGACATACAGGAATTCCGGGCAATGACAGAGCCGATGATGCAGCACGATACGGAAGAAACCAGCCAACTATCACGACTGTCCCAAGACAGGAAATGGATGAAAAAAGCGAACAATTATGGAACCAAACCGGTACAGCCAAAGTATAAAAAAGCAAGACTGTAATGCAATTTTGCATGATTTTGTTTCATTTCTTGTAATGGATCGTAACTTGGAGAAAAAATGCAACATTGGTCGTGGGCAAAAAAAGCAACACATCAATTTGATTTGAAAAAAATTGTGTGAGTGAGGTTGTGTAGTGTATTAGTTTTGAGTATAAGATTGGAGTCTGGAAATTCAATGGCTCACAAAAAAAAAACTATCATGATATGCAACCGAGAATCGAACCGAGGCAGCTAGCGTCATGGGTCTAGCTTGTAACCATTCAGCCACGTTAACCACTTTATAACAGCCCAACAGTTTCTCCCATTGTCGAGGCATTCGGCGATACAGCAATGAAGCAAATGTCTCTCACACACACTTGCATGGCTTCGTTTATTTCATAAAGAAAGGCAAACTTGAAGAGAGACATTGAAAAGTTGTTGACGGTTGAACAAAAACCTAACGGTTGCTTCGACTGTTGAGACACTAAGCACAAATGTGTTTCGAGGAATCTGTGTGCTGCCAACCGCTTGCAGACACTTGCATGGTTTCGTTTACAACATAAAACGCTTAGTGGATCATGATGGGCACAATTTCCTTTTCTGAATCATGTGAATTTCTCAAGATATGATTGCAATACCTGCATTTGTTTGAGAGCCTCCTCTCCCCTTTAGAAGGCGGAAGAGTCTCAAATCACCAAAGAAACATTTCTATCCGTCAAAAACCTCAATATGCCAAATTTGGTTCCATTTGCTGGATTAGTTCTCGACTTATGCAAAAATTTGTGTTTCATTTGTATGAGAGATCCCCCTCCTCTTCAAAAACCTTTAAAACCTCACACCTGCTAAATTTGATTTCTTTTGCTTGATTAGTTCTCGAGTTATTTAGAAATGAGTGTTTCATTTGTATGGGAGTGCCCCTTTCCAGAGAAGGGAGGGGTCTTTAACTTTCATAAGAACCTTTTCCAGCCCCAAAAATCCCTTCATACAAAATTTCACACCGATCGGTTCAGTAGTTTCCGAATCTATTAGGTTCAGACAGACAGACACAGAAATTCATTTATATATATTATATACAGTGTGTCAAATATTCTCTTTGTGTACCTAAGAACATAAGATAAACTTGACGAGTGATACACCCGTTATTCTCTCTCTTCGCAACAATGATATGTTGTAGCTTGAGTTTATTGCAACAAAACACGAAGAAAACAACAAAATGTTGCATCGATAATGGGAAAGAGACAAGTTGCTGTAAGAAAATGTTGTGATTCGCACACATGTTGCAACGATCTTGTTTTCCTGTAACAGCGACAAAATAACGTTTTGTCATTATTGCAACACACTACCGGTAGCAACAATGCTTTATCAGCAACATGAAAAATAGCGACAATCAGTTGTTGCTGTTGAACAAATTACTGATCTGAATAATTATAAAATTTGTTGTGGATAGACTTCCACCTGAAGAAAAATGCCTGTATGAAATCACACACAGAACAAAAGCGAACACTATTCCCAACTAACATTTTTAGTTGCCTAAGCCGAAGTTGAGAACTTATAAGCTGTTTTATAATTGTATAAAAGCAAGTGAAGCTGAATAAGCAATAAGCAGAATTAAAAAATCGATATAGTACTTATGCGTAATGTTACACAGCTCTAACACAACATTTAGCTCTAGGTTGCATACTTTGGAAAGAAAGTTCTTATGCGAACAATGTTTGTCTGCATTTACACAGCTTGTTTATGTAGCTAAGAAATTAGTCGGGTAAGCTTTTGAATGATCATTCTGTGTTCTCTTACACAGTTTTATTTGTTGGCTTTGTTATAGCTTTTCAAAAGCCTTTTATACTAAAAATACCTTAGCCGCTATACAGCTTAGTTATTATAGCTGTATAAAACGTTGTATAAGTACACTGAGCGTACAAATCGAGAGGAACTCATTCGAATATTGTATGGAAATTTGCCAGAAGATATTATTGCTAGTTTTATACGATTCCCTAATAGAAAGAAGTTCATATGACGATCGTATGAATATTTTCCTCACATGAAAAAAAAAGTTGCAATCGGGATTCGAACCATGAACCTCGGCATCCAGAGCCGAGCCACAATCCCACGAGACTATTCACGCGTGATAAGTGATGTCAATCGAAAGTGTACACGCTAAGAAAAAATTACCCAAAATTAAGTAAAAAAACTAAAAATTGATGTAGGTAGAATTCACCCATCTAGTCACTTATGATTATTTTAGTGTTCGATATTTTATTCCAATTTAAAAAAAAAAAGGCAGGTTTGTTTACGTCGTGAATTACAACATTTTCATTCGTTACAGCCCATTCGCACTACAACTTATATTACTTGATATAGAGTATCTTGATATCAAATGCTATGCACATTATTTCCAGTGAAAACAAGATGTATAGATGCTGGTATTAAGATAGTCTATATCACGTAATATAAGTTGTAGTGTGTACGGGGTGTTATTTGCTTATAGATCTATATTAGCAACAATGTTTGAACATTTTATGAGGACCATGAGTTATTGTTAACTGGTATTTCCAAACCTAACTTGTTTATATTTTAATTTGAAGATCAAAACAACTCAATTTTAAGTTGAAACTACTCAATCATCACGTTCTCACATTTTGGTTGAAAATCGTAGCAACCGTCGGTGGTGTTGACGATTTTCATTTATTTGTTAGTCTAGTCGACTGCGGACGCATTATTTGCATTATTTGTTAGGATTTAATTAATATAGCAATGATTAATATAGCAATCTATAACAACAGTTATAAATAAAATTGTCGTTTAAAAAAATTATAACAAATGAATCCGAGCGCGGCACAGATAGCAACGAAAATTGGATGGTGATCATGTTTAGATTATAAGAATCTCGGTAACACTGATTTTCAAAACAGTATGAACCTGTTCGTAAAGAGCTTCAGCAATTATTGTTGTTCAGCATTATTAGAACTAAAATATGGTTTGAGCACTTTGAATACGAGTACTGGAATTCCTCACAGCTGATATGGATCTGAGGATAGAGTCACCGTTCTTACGGTGAAGGTGCAGAGTTCGAATCTGGTAAGTGCACGGGTAAGTGATATATAAATATATACATCTATATATAAACGTTATAATACAAAATCCATTTAGTTAAATGTTAATTGCGCTTTACAACGGTAAAACAGTACCATTGCCGTAATATCGTCCACGGGTATTGTAAACCGTGTTTGACATACATATTTTTTCGATTGCTGTATAGTAACTATGTTTAAGCGTTTATATCAACGTGTTAATAAGACTAGCAATTAGAAGCTGTTTGCCACAGTTCTAAAAATAGAAATTGCGATGAACAAATAAATATGCTGAATATGCGTTTCAAAAGTCTTTGAGAACAGCTACGTAAAAAGTTGTATAATTTTTGGATAAAAGCTTCCTAGGCTATAAACCGATTACATATTCTGCTTGACAGTTTTTTCATTTTCATGAAGCTGGGTAGATTCGCCAGATTTGCTTGTGAAAATATTGGCTGGGCGCTTGTGCAACCACTACTTAACCAATACTCAGTTTAAAGTTGTATACGTATTGCCTATAAAGCGTTTATCTAACGAAAAATGTTACTTGGGTTTTCTGTAAACTTGTTGCAAATTGACTATTTTATCAGGGCAAAATAACAAATATGTGCGTTTAACGCCTGGTTTTCAACCCAGAACATCCTGAACATAAAGAAGTTCAGTACAGAGGATCTACAGTTGTAACTATAGATTTTCCTATTACACAAAGTTACGATATCTATTCTACCATGTTTATTTAGTCTTATGGAGGATCAACAGATATAATTAGATAATCTGGGATGCTCTAGGTTGTCCAAACTGTCCTGGAGTACAGAACTTAGAATCTACAGTTGTAACTATAGTTTTTTCGGCTATACAAAGTTACGATATGCATTCAACCTTGTTCACTGAATCTTTTGGATGGTCAACAAACGTTTTGAGCTAAAATGGGATGTTCTAGGTAATCCGACCTGCTCTTGAGTTCATAACTTAGGCTCTACAGTTGCAACTGTAGCTTTTTAACTATTCAAATTAGCGATATGAAATCAATAAAGTTGATTGCATCTTTTGAAAGGTCAACCGATACTATGAGATAATTTGGGATGTTCTAGGTCAATCAAGCTGTCCTGTAGTTCAGAACTTAGGATCTTCAACTGTAAAGGGTGATACGGTCAAAATTTGGTCAAGGGAAAACGCGTGTAAATCGGTGAAATCGTTTATTTAAAAAATCAAATTAAATTTCTTTTTCAAGTTCAATTAGTATAAAATTCAGGAAAAATATTCAGTTAGGCTTCCGCTTTTCCAAATCCGAATTGCCGGGCCTTACGCTTGACCCCTGTCATCAGATTTTGTACAGCCACATTGTCCACCTTCTTCGCCGCAGAAAGCCAGTTTGCCTTGAACTGCTGCTCGTCCTTAGCAGTTTTTTTGGTCTTCTTTAGGTTCCGCTTAACAATAGCCCAGTATTTCTCAATTGGGCGGAGCTCTGGCGTGTTGGGAGGGTTCTTGTCCTTGGGAACCACCTGCACGTTGTTGGCGGCGTACCACTCCATGGCCTTTTTACCTTAATGGCAAGATGCCAAATCCGGCCAAAACAGTACGGAAAAACCGTGTTTCTTCAGGAAAGGCAGCAGACGTTTATTCAAACACTCTTTCACGTAAATTTCTTGGTTGACAGTCCCGGAAGCTATGAAAATGCTGCTTTTCAAGCCACAGGTACAGATGGCTTGCCATACCAGATATTTCTTTGCGAACTTTGACAGTTTCGTGTGCTTGAAAATATCTGCTACCTTTCCCCTTTCCTTTTGCCGTATAAAACTCCTGTCCCGGAAGCTGCTTGTAGTCGGCTTTGACGTAGGTTTCGTCGTCCATTACCACGCAGTCAAACTTCGTCAGCATCGTCGTGTACAGCCTCCGGGATCGCGCTTTGGCCGTCGTATTTTGTTTATCATCGCGATTTGGAGTCACTACCTTCTTGTAAGTCGATAGTCCGGCTCGTTTTTTGGCTCGATGCACGGTTGTAGACGATACACCCAGCTTATTTGCGGCATCTCGGAGAGATAGGTTAGGGTTTCGCTTGAAACTACCGGCAACTCTCTTTGTCGTCTCAGCGGCTTCCGGTTTTCGATTTCCCCCCGATCCAGACTTCCTGGCTGTCGACAAACGTTCCCCAAACACTTTAATTACATTTGTAACGGTTGATTTGGCAACTTTTAGCGATTTTGCCAACTTTGCGTGCGAGTAGCTCGGATTTTCACGATGCGCGAGCAAAATTTTGATACGCTGCTCTTTTGCTTGGACGGCATTTTGACAACTGAAGAGTGAATTCCAAAATCAAAATAGGAGCAACATTCTACACACACACGCCTTCAAAATGAGGGGTGTTCAGGTTTTTTAAATGCAAAATTGAAAGAAATACGTCAAGTTGATATTGACCAAATTTTGACCGTATCGCCCTTTAACGGTTACTTTTTCAGCTATACTAATGTACGATATGTATTCAACCATTTTATTCGAGTCTTCTGGAATGTCAACAGACATAATGAGATAATCTGAGATATTCTAAGTCATCCAACCTGTCCTGGAGTACTGAACAAGGGATCTATAATTGTAACTGTATCTTTTTCTGCTACACAAAGTTATGATACATTTTCAACCATGTTTATTGAGTCTTCTGGAAGGTTAGCAGATATTATGAGATGATCTGGGATGTTCTTTATCAGCCATACAGTTCTGGAGCTCAAAAATTAGGAGCTGAACTATTAACTGTAGCTTTTTAGGCTATACAAATATACGATATGTATTCATGTATATGTATGTTCAGTGGATCATCTTTTAGGCCAACCGACATTATTGGATTGATTATAGCTCTGTCACAGAATATTTTTTTGGTACATTATAGATATGAATCACTCAAATTGGTTGTTGGTTATAAACTTCAAAAATGCATCTTGAAATTGAAAAGTTCTGATTGAATATGTCGAACAAAACAGATGATTCTCGATAGGCTCTTGGTTCCGATTTGGCTGAACTAATTGTAACTGTAACTTTTTTAGAACTTAGAATGACCAATATTATCCCAGATTATCACATAATATCTTTTGACTTTCCAGAAGATTCAATAAACGTGGTTGAATGCATATCGCAACTTTGTATTGTTGAATTATCTACAGATACAGTTGTAGATTCTAGGTTTTGAGCTGAAGAGAAATACCAAATTACAGGGGCTGCGAAATGGTGAGCCGACAACTGTGATGGAGCGTGCGTCCCCGCAACATAGCTCTGGTCCTCACAAGTTCCTACCTCATGCTTCTACGGGTCAGCAGATGACAAAGACCGCCAGCTAAGGGTTGCGTACTTAGCTGGTAGTGCAGCCTGGGCACTGTTGTCCTTCTGACTTCAGCTAGATTGAGGAGGTGCGTGCCGAGCGTCTGTCCACCAAGGAGGTCTGTTGGCAGCTATACCTTAGGAGGCAGTCCCACAAACGCAATGTAGGCAGCGCGGTAAGATAGCATGCTGAAGTCTTACCCTACCACGAAAAATGTAAGTATTCTTTATTTCTTTATACGGTATATAAATTTGGATCATCCATGGAATCAGAAGACATGCAGATAGTACACATGTTATTCTCATTTTATATTATAACATCCCTTCACAATATTTTTTATGCTATTTTCAGCTTCGCATTTATCCATCATCGTAAGTTTTAGTCCATATACCTCCCATGGAGCGAGATAAGGCGCTATAACCTTGGCAATTATTGCCACGCTTTTGGTTCAAATGCCAAAAGTTCACCCACAAACAAAAGGAGCATAAACTAATCTTTCTAGCATCTATGCTCCCAACGATAAGGTACAAATTATCACACTGTATAACTCAACATGGAAGCGTTTGGTACGGGAGGTCCACGCTTTCTTCCTTCCCTTGATTCAGAGTAGTAAAGCGATTTTAGATCTTTCTGGAATCGCTCTATTTCTTGGAATCCTCTCTGCGGCACATACTACGCAGTTGGCCTGGCCGATGACAAGAAAAATGATGTATTCAAGAAAACATCATTTTCCAGGATGCTTTCAAGAATTGGCTGCGTTAGTATGAGATTAGATTAGATTAGATTAGAAGAGAAATACCAAATTACAGTACATTTACCATCACTGACCCAGATCGTGTCCAGATGTGGCCAATGTAGCTCTTGACACTTGATTCTACCACTATTGCTCTTATTTTGGATTTCGTATGTGATTTGGGGTGTCGCATGATATGTTCTGGTCCAAGTAAAAGAAAAGGCTTTTCCCCGGATGTACCTAGAACATGCCAATAAGGTTTTGGGCAATTGATGCCAGCACTATTGCACTTATTATCGAATTTAAATGTTATTAGAGATGTCGCATGGAATGTTTCGGTTCAGATCAAAAACTGGCCACATCTCCATAGGTACCCGCAGCATGCCCGGATGTGGCCAGCGTTCTCCTGAGCACTCTGTATGACTACCATTCTTCTTGTAATCGAATCCTTATGTGATTTGATGCGTCTCATGATAGCTTGGAAATATTTTAGATAATATCTTCAAAAGTAACTCATACCCACCGGAATTTATTCCGGTCATATCTCTGTAACCTGTAGATCGGTATCAAAAGAAGATGATAACAATAAATTGGATAATAGTACCGTCCATTTGCCGGTAGTTCCGGCGAATTCGGTCAAGAGGTTGCCGAGAAATGTGCGCTTATTCATTATATATTTTATTTTATATATGCATACACAGACGCGCACGCAAGCGCACATATTTCCCTATCCAGTCGAGCTGAGTTGATTGGTATATGACAGTCGGCCTTCCGAGCTATGGATAAGGTTGATTTTCCACGCGATTATTAAAGCATTCTTTGTAACAAGGGTGAAACAAGTTGTATCTAAAACTTACCAAACTTTGATTTAGAAACAAGGTACAGATTTAACCACAGGTGGATAAATACAGGTTTTCATTTCCAAAAACGATGTTGATCTTATGCGGTTACTTGGATAAAGAAAAATTCCGCGTTTAGTATCATACGGGCGTAACTGCAATGATCGATTTTTCTTCGAATTATTACGGCAAATTGAATGATTTTACGGGATAATAACGGTTGAGAAATTCGATAAAAAGATATCGCTCTCAGCAGTTACGCCCATATGATTCGAAGCACGTAAGGTGCTTCGCTTGTGTTAGAGACGTGTTTTACAATGTTCTGTTTGTTAAAGGTAACGTTCAGAGCCTCCAACAAAGGGTCCACAATGCCCCGTACAATTCACAATTTTTATTGGGCCACCCACAACTTTTTGCTTAGACACTCCTACAGTCACCACTTCTTCACCTTTAGTGCGTTTTTCACCTCGAGCAGCGATTTTATCTTCGGAAATCTCCTTCCCCAAATTTAACGCATTGTAACTCTCCGGGTGAGAGTTCTTGATGTGGCGCAAACAATTTGTCAACACAAACGTTTTCGGACTGAACTTGCAATTAAGACCCAGGCTATAACTAAGATCCCCGTTCTCGGAACTAAATATGTTTCGAACTTTTTCGGACACATTTTCTTTGTCCTCTTTAACAGATGTAGAATCCATTTTATATTTTTTAAAACAACACAACGCAACAAAATGCACTTAGGAAATGTCACAAAGAACAGAAATTACTGATCGCTCCAATATTGGAAGAACAGCACTAGTCGGGATTGCAAGAGCTTTGATGAAATGTATGCAATAAATAGGGGAATGTCGCAAGAAACGGACCATGGTTGAAAAGATGCACACTAGCTGTTGCAAATTAAATTAATTTTAGGAATAAATTAATTATCTCATGATATTAAAACAACATGCAAGATATACTTTAGTTCATGTAAACTAAAAACACTGAAATTTATTGCAAATCGTATGTTTTTATTAAAAGCAGTAGGTATCCATCTTCCATCTTTAAAGACTATCCCCTAACACTCGACAAAATTTTTGAGAGAGAAAGAGGGATAAAACTAAACATTGTCTCTTTTCGGTAGATGCAACATGTGACATTATTGAATTTATTTTTGTTGCATACAAAGCAATATACAAACAACGCCTTGTCTCTTTTCTAAATAACAATCGGATGTTGTGAAACATTAATATCTTGATTCTACTGCCATGCAATTTGTCATTATTGTATTGAGTATGCAACAATGATAAAGATACATTATTTTTTGTCCCAACATTGAAAAGTTAGGACAATGTCTTTATCATTCATGCATTCACGAATTTTGATTCACTAATATATATATATAGATATTGTAAATTATAAAAATTATCAATAAACTCGCAATAGAGACGAATGCCCCTTCAGGGTAAAGTCTCTTTAAACAAAACAAAACAAAAATATACTCCTTTTTCCTAGTTTCCCTCGAAAGAGCATACTTTATAGTCATAAAAGCGTAAATTGAGATTACCGTGTATAAAAAATGATTCCATTATCTCCAATCCGGTCAACCAATCGCAATGCTTTGTGATATAGTGAACAGAATATTAAAATTTGAGATAACTCAAAGCAGACGTCTCCCAAATTTGGCAGATCGACAGGCAATCGGTTGAGACCCACTTGGTACCTATGAGGCAATATGCTTAGAAGCGGACCGGAAGATTTGATGATCTACCTCCTTCTTTTTTTTTTATTTCATTCCCCATGTAAATAAAATTTATCTCTAGGATACTATTCTCATTCTTTCAGCAAGTACTACAAACAAAAAATCTAATTTTCCCCAACCGTTCGACACGTTCCAATCCCCATAAGACCTTCCTCCAGCCGAAACTTCTCACGCATGTGACATGCACTTGGCGTCCGCAATTTTTTCAGCTTGTGGTGGATTCCCAATTTCATGCCACTTCGTGTGGTGCCTACGATGCTGATGGTGGCCATGCTGATTGGTGGAAAACGAAGGGACAACGAGAGGGAGAAGAGATGACATGGAAGTAGCAACTAATTTTTATTGTAGTCAAAGCAACCAATGTTGAACGTGTTTGCAAGATTTTCGGTCATTTTCACACTCATTAATGGGAGCCGGTCGGTGCTAAATTGTGCCGGCACAGAGGAAAACGATGAGAACGCTCGCGAGCACAAGGAAACACACCAGATTGTAATCATCTAACAAGCATATAAATAGTGATTGCAATTTTTCTCCCCTACATTTTATTTTATTACCACTGATGGCCGTTGGTGAATTAAAATCCGAGAGGCATAAAAGACAAATCATACTTTGCCGGGCACTCGCCGCTTGTTACGAGCAGGGGGGCGAGATGATGACGATGCACGCAAAGACCGAGGAGATCTCAGCCAGCGCGGTTCGATCGCTCAGCGGTTGTTTGGAGGAATTAAAAGTTTGGCAATAATCACCTTTTGCTAGGTGCACTATTTTGCTGTGACTTTGGTTGCCATGTGACCATTGAGACCAATAGCAAATTCCATGCACACACACACACACACACACACACACACAAACACCGCGCACGCATGGTCAATCTAGAAGCGCAGGTTGTTTGCGGTATTTTTTTGGTTTTGTTTTCATTCGAGGCAAAACAAATAATTGTGTCATTTATAGCAAATTTAGTGTGAGGATGGAGAGCTTCATCGAGATCTGATGCAAGAGTGGGTGCGCAGTGGCCTTGGAATCGAAAGGAATGGTGCGCTAAAATCTAAAATTCGGTGCGGCTTTTTTGACTGAGTGTTTTTTGGAGGGCAACTGGAACCGCTCCGTGGAATGTGGATTTGCATTATGTACATTAATTTTCTTTAATACAACGGAATTTATTTTTCTTATCATTGTTCTAATATGTACTGCAAGTACGATGTTAAGTCCAAAATAGTACGAATATCTCACTGTAATGCAAATTGACATGTTTAAGAATCTCTCATTTTTCTTGTCAAACCACTGCCTACTGCCTACTGAGCACTATGTGTGGCAGAGAAGTTATATCAGAATGGAGCTATATCTGCATGAGGATCTGAGATCCATCAACGATATGCGATCGACGGAGCGGCGAAAGTGTGGAGCTCTTGTACCAAACGCTAGCAGGTAAGATAAAGAACTGTATTATTGTGTAAAAAACAAACCCCTACTGCCACTGGGTCAAACGGAAACAACAATGAAACCAACATAAAAAGGTAGGGATTTTTTAATATTGATCTTATGAAACCAACATAAAAAGGTAGGGATTTTTTAATATTGATCTTGGTTGAATTCATTGGAGATATACTTGTGAAAACATTGAAAATACTTCAGGAACTGCCTGGATTTTCTCCTGTTCTACTGCAGAAGGGTAAAGTGATTTCAACACGTATTCCTATAAAAGTTTTTAAAGCTAGCTTAACATTAAGCTTTATTTCGGCAGTGTTGTAACAAGTTCAAGTCTCGAGTAATTCATGATTAGGGCCTAAAAGCCATTTGTAAACAATGACTTCAAACGTTGATCGATCACGAATCACAAAAATCCTACTATATCCAGCTACTCCATATGGTAAACCTAACCTGATGCTACTTTTATTTTACGAAAGTAATTTAAGATTCCACAGAAATCGATATTTTAAGTCATTGCTTACAAATGGCTTTTGGCCCTTAACATGAATAACTCGAGAAGTGATCCTTAAGGTCAATAAAATGGATAAAAGTTCTACTAATTCTCGACAGTCCTGCTCTAATTATGCTGGTCCAACACCCTATTAGGACCACACCTGCCACACGATAAAACTCCATAAAACCCGGTTGAGGGCTGTTTAAGTCCAGTTCCTCGAATGTCCCACTTTTCCAAGGTCTCGCTCCACTTGGTTTAACCACCTAGCTAGCTGCGCTTCTCAGCGTCTTTTACCGGTCGGATTCGAGGTAAACACCATTTTTGCGGGGCTATTGTCCGACATTCTTACAACATGTCCCGCCCATAGTACCCTCTGAGCTTTAGAGACTTTCTGGATACTGTGTTCGCCGTAGAGCTGCGCCAGCTCGTGGTTCATCCTTCTCCTCCATACACCGTTTTCACATACACCACCAAAGATGGTCCTAAGCACGCGTCGTTCGAAAACCAAGTGCTTGCAGGTCCTCTTCGAGCTTTGTCCACAACTCATGCCCGTAAAGAACTAGGAGTCTTATCAGCGTTTTGTATATGGTACACTTTGTACGGGGGTGATGTTTACCAGACCTCAAGGTCTGTGGAGTCCATAGTAGTCCATAGTCTCCCGGTAATAATGCGTCTCCGAATTTCTCTGCAGCAGTAGTTATCCGACGTAACCAATGATCCGAGGTACTCTCATCATCTACCACCACGAACTCGTCTCCGTAGATTGTCACAGTTTTGCCTATGCGAGCTCTAATCACGCTCGGTTCCTCCAACTAACAAATACGTACTCTTCGACGCATTCACCTTCAATGCTACCTTTTCCGCTTCACGTTTCAGCTTGGTGTACTGATCAGCTACCACCTGGAACGTTCTGTCGACAATGTCCACGTCACCAGCGAAGCAGATGAACTGGCCGCAATTTTGAAAATCGTACCCCGCATGTTAAGGTCCGCACGTTTTATAACACCTTCAAGCGCAATGTTAAACAGCAAGCAGGAAACACCATCGCCTCGTCGAAGTCCTTTGCGTGTTTCAAACGAGTCTGATAACGTACCCGATATCTTCACGTAACACTTTACACCATCTATCGTAGCCTTGATCATTATGGTCAGTTTCCTGGGGAAAACATTCTTCACGATCAATACTATCGTATGCGGCCTTGAAGTCGATGAATAGGGGTTGTGTAGGAACTTGATATTCGCGGCACGTTTGGAGGATCTGTTGCACCGTAAAGATTTGGTCTGTTGTCAACCGACCGTTCACAAAACCGGCTTGATAACCTCCCACAAATCTGATTCCTACCGGCGATAGACGACAGAAGATAACCTGGGACAGCACTTTGTAGGCCGCGTTGAGAATAGTGATCGCTCGACAGTTCCCACATTCTAACTTGTTACCCTTTTTGTATATTGGGCATATAACCCCCTCTTTCCACTCCTCCGGTAGCTGTTCTGTATCCCAGATCCTAACTATCAGTCGATGCAGATAAGTCGCTAACTTATCGCTTCGATGCCATCCTTCCCAGATGCCTTGTTATTCTTAAGCTGTTTGATAGCATCCTTAACATCATTTATCGTGGGAGTTATACCGACAAAGCCATTCCTTCTGCTGTCTTGGCAATCCGCCTCTGCGCTATTCAAGCGTTCATCTTAGTGCTGCTACTACTTTTCAATCACCTCACGTTCATCTGTCAAGATACCTCCATCTTTATGCCGACACATTTCGGCTCGCGGCACGAAGCCTTTACGGGATGCGTTGAGCTTCTTGTAGAATTGTTCGCGTATCTTGAGAACGATACAGCTGCTCCATTTCTTCGCACTCCAACTCCTCCAGGTACCGCTTCTTATCGAGAAAAAGATAAGTTTTCTGTCTTCGTTTCTGTCTGTATCGCTCCACATTTTGACGAGTTGCCTGCTGCAGCACCAACGCCCACGCTGCACTCTTCTCATCTAGAACCGTTCGCCACTCTTCGTTGAACCAATCGTTCCGTCGATTTCTTTCCACAACACCTATGGCGCCTTTCCACCTGCGTTGTTGATGGCTGCTTTGCGGAAACGTTACTTCAAGTAGCGACTTCGGGTAGCTTCAAACACTCCAGATTATCCCGTGGCGGGCGCCGGTATCGAATGTTGTTCACAACGGATGGTCTTTGGCGCACTTTGACCATTACCAGATAGTGATCTGAGTCGATGTTGGCGTCACGATAGGTCCTGACGTCGATAATATCCGAGAAGTCTTTCATCAATCAAAACGTGGTCTATTTGTGATTCGGTCTTTTGCGGTAATCTCCAGGTGTATCATAGGAGGCTATGCCTGGGAAAAAATATATTTATTTATTTATTCGTCAATCATCATTGTAGACTTCATATACATTTACATTTATTCATTTATATTTACATTTGTATAAAGTTAGTATCTATGAGGCATAACTCTTGCAGTCAATTTTTTTTATTGCCACTTTGGGCATATTAAAATCGATTATTTCACAATATTCATTATATATATTCATCTCATTCTGTTCATTGGTCTATTGCTAGCATAAATTGTTCTCTGAGGCCTTACATGAAATAGATTTCTGATTCTTAAAATGCGTGATGGTGCATAAAAGTTCAAACTTTCTAAAAAGGTTTGCCGAATTTATACGCTGCGAGATAACATTATTAACAAAACAGATCATAGCAATTTCTCGTCTTTTCTTCAGTGATTCAATATCAATTAACATGCAACAGAGACTCATACGAGGGAATGGAAATGAATTCCAGCCTAGTTTTCTAGAGCAAATAACAAAAATTGTTCTGTACAGATTCAATACGACTAATGTATGTTTCTTGGTATGGAGCCCAAACAACAGGCAATATTCGAGAATGGATCTTACGTACGTTACATAAAGTGTTTGAGTATATGGATCCTTAAAATAACTGAACCTTTTTGATGAATCCTAACATATTATTTGCTTTGAGAATTGTTGCATTAAAATGATCTACAAAGGTCAGTTTAGAATCAAGAATCACTCTAAGTCTCTAATTTTATTGCATCTTTCAATTAACTGATTTCCTAGATTATACGTGAAATCATGTTGAGTAAGTTTTCTTGAATATGATATGATGTTACACTTTTTATATTAATATCAAGCAGACTTTTAGCACACCATTTTTGTAGAAGACATCAATTTCACTCTGAAAATGTTGCAAATCTAACTCACTACAGATTTCCATATACAGTTCATATCATCAGCATGAATAATAACGTTAAGATGATTTAATACAAGATTAACATCATCAACAAAAAGAATAAATAAAGAGGACCTAAATGAGATCCCTGTGGAACTCCTGAGGTAACATTAACTGATCTGAGATATTGCTTCAAACATGCCTCCCTGTGTTCTATCTGTCAGATAAGATTCGATCCACTTTAATAGTGTCTGGTTAAACCTACTCCTTGAGTTTGAAAAGTAGCAATGGAATGTCAACTCTGTCAAACGCTTTGCTGGAGAATCATTATATAAAGCTTCACAAATTTCCTCTATCCATTGCACCTGAAAATTCTACAAATTCCAATGAATTAGTAGATGTTGATCTGCCTTTGAAAAAACCATGTTGATTATTCAATCCGATTTTTACCTGGTTGAATAATTTTTGATTTACAATCGCTTCAAACATTTTAGGAATGCTTGAAATGATTGCGATTCCTCTATAATTTTTAATGTCTGATCGTTTGCAGATTTAAAGACGGGTATTAAAAATGATTTTTCAGAATATTGGAAAGTCTCCTGATTGATGATAGATTAAGAGCCAAAACAGGGTTTAACAAAAAGAAGTTGCTAGTTCTTTCAATAGTACTGGAGGTATCCCATCTGGACAGGTCCTTTTCCAGCATCAAGGCCTTTAGTGCCATTAAAATTTCTTGAACAGTGATGTTTTCAACTGATACGTCATTTTTGATGCTCGGGTAGATAGGAAAAATGAATTGAGGTCAAGAATATCGTTGGATTTCTTATAAATATTTTGGAAAAAGCGTGCAAACTGATTACAAATGTCTCCGCTTTCAGAACCATCAAACTCTTCAAACTGCATGCGGGAAGGAAAAGTTACACATTTTTCATTGTTTCCTTCGTGAAGTTAAAGAACGCCTTTGGATCGGATTTTATATTATTTTCTCTTGTATTGTACCTTTCATTATTACTGATGATATTTCTGCATCAAGTGCTCTACAAATATCTATGTATTTATCTAAATTTGGTAAACTTTTTGATTTTTTGTATGCTTTGTGAGCTTTTTGTTTTCTGTTTTGAGATTTTTGATTTCCGTGTATACCATATTGGTTGCTTATAGTTTGTTAGTATTCTCTTCTTTTTCTTTGGAACGTAATCGTCAATAATTGCATATAGATTATTTACAAAATATGTCAACTGACCTTGTTCATGTCTTTTCATTTTTTAAAGGTTCTGCCAAATCTTGTTGTTAGTTTTCCTGTTAATTTCAGTATGGTTATGTTTTTGAAATCGTAAACAAGTTCATAATCAGTATCTTCTGGACGTTGCCTATGAGAATCTGAGAATAATGAATATTCGATAGCAGTATGAAATTTTCATTCTTCCATAGTGGGTCTAAGCTTCGTCAATGCTAAAATCTTCAGTACAATTAGTAAAAACAAAATCTAAATAGCAGTCAAGCTGGTTCCGAACATGATTAATTTGATGAAGTCCTAGGTGGCTGATTTTATCAAAGATAAGTTGTAAAGTTTCATTTTCACTATAATTGGAAGCAGTAAGGATTCGTTATCCTTATCGTGAATAAAATCAACTGTTTTCTGGTTAAAATCTCCATAGATGCTGAACTTGGTTTGAGGGCTCCAAAACTTGAAATCTAGATTCGCGATGTTTAAAAATTTGTCATATGAAGCTTTTTGCAGCCGTATGTGGAGGAAAGTAAACAGATACAAAAAGATGAGAGTTCGCCATTCATCGTTACTTTTACCCACGTCTTCAAATTCTTTATGTTTTTCACTAGGGATTATTCCGGCTTGAAGGTTTGCATTGACGGCAATAAGCACACCACCACCGGATTTTTCTCTGATAATGTCAAGTCACGGTCACATCTGAATACATTAAATTTGCTACGAAAACTTCCTCACTTTTGATTTCACATCAGACCAACTTGTTTCAGTTCCCTAATATGATATCGTATAGACAACCGTTAATTTTATTCCGAACTTCGTTAATTTTTTGTGCACTGCACCTTTGATTAAAATTTTGACAATAAACAATTGTTTCAATTAATTCTATTTTATTATACTGAAGACACACTTGAAGAATGAGGAATTACCTCATGTGGATCAGCTTCACCTCAAATAAACGCGTCAAATCTGAAGTCTTCCTCTGAAGAGGAGGAGCGTCAGTTTCAGCGAAAACACGTATGTCTACTTGTACACGCCTCACACGATGTCGTTGACTCGCATGGGCCATACAAGATAAGTTTGAAGGGACGCTCGTTGGATACGGATTTAAGGTTTCCCCTTTTGTAAATTGAATCTGCGGTACATAATTACCCGGTGGTTTGGAGAAACGATCTCTTGCTGATGCGAGAAGCTCTCGATCAGTCGGAAGGATATTAAACTGTTCTGGTTTCTGAAGTTGAGATAGCTAGAGTTGTTGTAGTTGGCGTTGTTGGAATCATAAGCATTGATGGAGGTTTTCCAACGCGTATTTGTATCGATTTATGCTGTTGGCGTTGAAGTGAACGTTGTTCCGCATGGATTATGTTGGTTAGAGTTGTAGTTGATTTTGTTATTTTTTGTTTGCTTTCTGCGATTTTGCCGCTTTGTCGGCAAGTTTTTGTTACTTTAGGCGACGTAGTTTACGCTCATCATAGTCGATTTGATCTGCCCTCCATACGTATTTAACCCGGTACCGGTAGGCGCAACCCAGAGTTGTCGCTTAGTTCCAGTTTTCAAGCTGGGGTACGAATCGTCTGGCGGAGGCAAGGGACAATACTCCGTGATGATGATATGTTTGCCGATAAGGATTTTAGTTCGTCTATAATATCTAGCGAGCATAGAATTCGCATGCATATTGCAGCTAGCAACCGCTGCCATCTAAAAGACAATTGATTTAGTTGACTAATTTCATTGTTTTATATTGCGCAGGTCGATTGATAATTCTGAAGTCAACGCTTTTATCGATGTATGCACATTTTCCTTCGTTGCTGACATCGACGCGTGTCAGAAAAAATAACGAAGTAACGTGATTTTTAATGGCAACGACACGCCGGAATGAACTACTTCCTTTGTTATTAAGGCCAGATCATGTTTATGCTTGTGAGTGATATTTCCTGCGACCTTCAATTGCTTCCTGGACCATGCTCGGCTTTTCTTGATATGGTGATCGATGCATTACCTCTGTATTAGCGTTAATTGCTTCTCAAGAAGTTTTGCTGCTCGACGAGGGCATTGAATTCTAACTTAGCGTGTAAAAAATTCTTGACAATAGTAGCAGCACGGTAGTACGTATGAGTTGCATCCACCACCTTCCTGTCCTTCCTCCGTAGTGAGCCCCGCTGAACGGTCACGCAATGCATGCCGGATGATATTTCCGCTGGCACCCTACACGACCACGCCAACACGGATCGACAGAGGTGTCGATGGCACCATTCACAATCCGCAGTATTTTACGAAGAAGAAAACAAACAAAGCTGAATCAGACAAAATTAAGTAAACGAATCGCGTGCAGCAAATTTATCGTATTTAGAGCTAATTAAAAAAGCGTCCGTACTGATCGACGACAAAAATTGAATTGATATGAATTGAATTGATAAGTAGGTATGGCCATGTTCTTGGAATCGGCTAAATTCCTATAACCGGTCTGAATTCCTCCTTCTGGCCGACATAAGCATTGAGATCTCCGATGACGATTTTAACGTCATGGTTTAGGCAGCAGTTTAAGCTGCGCGTAGAAAGCGTCCTTGTCGTCTCCGTCACTTCCTAGGTGAGGACAGTGCATGTTGATTATGCTGACATTGAAGAACCAGCCTTTAATTCTCCACTTGCACATTCTGTTGTCGATTGGCCACCAACCAATCCCGAAGTTAACCATACCTATACGTATGTACCGTTGAATCTTTTCAGCAAATTTCCTGCTGCGAAACAATGTTGAACTTGCGGACCATCAGGTAGTCGAAAAGAATGCGGGTACTTTCCGAGAAATTGAGGGCCCCTAACATGAAGAACAGACGCCGTTTTGGGTCGCCCCCTACATGAAGAACAGACATTCAGGTTGGTGGAGGCCTGGAACTACTCCCTTATAGCGGGGTGACTCGCTTTGACAGGGCAGCTTCCGGATATTTGTGGGATTTTGGAAGAAACTCAGAAGAGTCCAGCAACAGCGAAGCCCCCCCCCCTCTCCGTACATCCGAGGCAGCCCCCGCTGCCTATTTAATTTCTGGAGGACTTAGCTAAATAATTCCTGAATAAATTTCTCGAGCAATTTCTGGAAACATTTATGGCATAATTCTTGGAGCAATTTCCGAAAGATCTTTCTGGATCTTCGAAAATAAATAAAAAAAATAAACAACCATTCCTATACATGAAAATCTGAGACGCCACAATTTGTTATACTTGATGTTTTTTTTGGACGTTTGACTCTAAAATCCAACGGGATCCAATTGCGGGCATGGAAAAGCTTTCAATTAGTAACTTTTCAAATGCAAATAGAAAACTACGTTAAAAATCAGGCTAAGTACCAGTGGGAATGTAGAACCATTGAAGAAGGAGAAGATCTCAACAAAATCATTGTGAACTCTCGAACCGTGCTGTGGATCTACTAGAAGAAGTTGGCATTTAATGAAACTGGTTATTCTGGATGAAATGCAAATTCATGAGAAGACGACAGGTATGTTATGTTTAAAAACTATTGATATTTATTAATAGGTATTCAATTTGTCATCAAATAGTTGACCAATATATCGTGAACCTGGATTGCATTTCTGTTTGAGTTATTCCCTCGTTGAACTTCACCAGTGCTTAAACTCAGTAGCGGTTCGGATTGTGGTCGCCATTCTCCTTAGAATGTTATGTTATCTGTACAGGTCAACATACCTCTCTGGACAATAAACTGACGAATTCAATATTTTCACAAAACTAGGGGAGAATTACGGAAGGCTTCCCATCTTCACAGCATTTTCTGGTTGCAAATCGATTGTTTTGCTCAGTATCGTCCATCGGGAAACAAGGACCGGGAATGCATTTTGGATTGTTGCATCCTTGCAACGATAAGCCTAAGAGTGTTAAGGTTCCTTATTTTCGGTTCAAAATTTATGTCTGAAAAGGTCTTATCAAATTGCTAGCGTCGCCCACAATAAAATGAGAAAACATCTATTTGGGAGTACTCGAGATTTGGGAAACTCTACTTGATTTTGCAGCAATTGTCCGCCGAAAAAATGCAAATGGAGAAAATACTTCCGTCACTGTTGCCACCGAAAGCACCAATATAGCCCATCAAAAACTCATAGTTGGCATTACATAATCCCATGACAACGACTGAATGGAATCCTTTGTAAATGTAATAAGAGGAACCAGCATTCGGCGGGCATTGTATGGCTACGTGTCAACAACTGGGTGTGCTCCTTAAGGTGAAACTACCTTGAATCCTTAGTATTCAACATGCATGTAGTAGTGCAAACACTTTATTGCTCTCATATGATAGTATTGGTGCATCATGAAGAAAACGGTCATGGTTGCCAGTAATTTTAATTTTTCTTTGTGGATTATAGTACATCCATTTAGTTATTCCCTACAATATTCACATTTTCAAAAGAGCATGAAGCAGAGCATGAAGCCTCAAAATAAGTATCCTTTTTAAAGGTTGAGGGAGTCTGGGGCATAATAAGCAAGCTAAATATTAAGCCATACATCTAGTTGAATAGAAACATTGGTGAACGTTATACGTTAATGTTCAGTTCTTATTTCAACGATAAACTATCGAATTTCGATTTTCGATTTTCAAAACCAGTATCATTTGGGACAGGTATAGGAACGTCATTTGTAAAGTTGGAAGATTCGCCGACAGATTCTTGTCCGGAACTTATTTTTCCATGAAATTCAGCATCAGTTGACGGTGAAGTAAAACCACTATTCCACTGGTTTTCGAATGTCCACGATAAGGGATCAACAGCACTTCTTATCATTTTTTTAGCCCTTTCACGCAAAAAAGCCGTTTTTCTTCTTTTGGTAAGAGGCGGCATTTTTTACTTCGTTAATCAAAACTTTTATCAGTCCAACACACTCGCGCAAACAGTTGCTGACAACACTGTGCTCTGCTACGCTACGCACAGCTGAGAGTAAATTAGAAAAAAGCAAAACGCGCAGTTTTGAGACCAGCTGCTGAACTTTTGCACCATTCTCGTTAATTAAACAGATTTTTCGTCCACTATTTTCAAAAGCTCGATGATAATTAATCATTCTGTGGAAGTAAATAGTGCCCAGGTGGCTACGGGAAGTGGAAATATAGTTTTTTTGTGAGAAAATAATAGGCAGATCCTGGCTTTAAAAAGATAAGCAAAGACGACGAAAAATTACCTGCTCTGTGAAAATGAGCACTAGTTGATCAATTCAGAGTGGTTTCAGTGAAATAAACAGTGTGAACTGATTAAATATTGTGTTCTGCTGTCCTATTAGCAGTATGGCAATGATTCACTGCAGGTAAGTGGATTAATTTGGCATATTTTGTTGACCAAACCCAAAGTGTGCATGTGTGGATGAAGAAGCCATCGCTCCTGCCATGAGGGGATTCCGTCGTGTATGTCCTTAAAGGCTTTCCAAAACTCACCCCGCTGTTGCTCGGTTCCTCTGATCGAGTCCTTGAACACTATTGGCCAAGACGGCCAGTTTTTTTCCACGGTTTGTATCGGACTGCGACATCCTATACAGACAAATTCGTTTGTTTTTCAATCACACAGGTCACAGGTGGTGCTAAACTGTGAATAGACTTACCTTTTTACTAAAAAGTAAGGGCATCTTCAACGATGGTTCAAATCGTGGATGTGTTTTTTTTTTCGACCAAATGCAAAAAACGTCCGGTGTTGTAAATTTTGTTTTATAGCG
>JASCZW010002670.1:0-25875 GCA_034211315.2 Aedes japonicus
GTATGGATGATGTGATATCTCCAAGCCCTTCTTGGTCATGCCATAACTCGCCGTTGCAATTCTGCATACCTAAGCAAACCTCTTCACTCTGTTCAACATATACCTCTGGCGAACTCCTATAAGGAGTGTATCGAAAAGTAGTTATAAACATTCGATGCGTTATTACGCATAAACTACTGTATATATTTTTAGCGTGTAAGCGCCATTTGCTTTGTTTACATGTCAAAAATGATTATTCGGTTCATTCATTTCCGTTAATAAAGTTGTATTCAAAAATGTCGCGAATTGAATTTGAGACTAAAAAGAAAAATTCTGCACACTTGGTGCACCGAAAAGGTGTTACTTACAACCAGATTGCGAAAAGAGTAAATGTTCACCCGGCAAGTGTAAAACGCATCATCGAAAAGTTTGGTAAGGAGTGCTCCCTCAAGGATTTACCAAGAAGTGGCCGGAAACCCGGCTCCAGCAACCCCGATTTGGACCAAAAAGTTGTGGATTATATTCAACGGAACAAATCTGCCTCTACTCGCGATCTAGCCAAGAAGTTCAGGACCAGCATCGGAATGATTCAACGAATCAAGCGCAGGAATGACTTGAAGACGTACAAAAAGCAGAAAGTGCCCAAACAAACTCCGGAACAAAAGTCTCGTGCCAAAACCAGGGCTCGAAAGCTGTACAGCTGCATTTTGGACAATGTCGACCAGTGCATTTTGATGGATGACGAAACATACGTTAAAGAAGATTCAAGAACGCTACCGGAGCCGCAGTTTTATACTAAATCTGTTGGGGAACGTGTGCCAACCGCAGATACGACTGTTGCGATGGAGAAATTCGGTCAGAAGGTGCTCATTTGGCAAGCTATTTGCACATGTGGCTTGCGTTCTTCAATTTTCTATACAAAGGAACTATAAATGCTGAGATTTATCAAAAGGAATGTTTGAAGAACAGGTTGCTACCATTGTATAGAAAGCACCAGTCCCCTCCTCTCTTCTGGCGAGATTTGGCATCGGCACATTACGACAAATCCACTCTACAGTGGCTGACGGAGAATAACATCAAGTTCGTAGAAAAAGACATCAACCCACCAAACTGTCCCCAGTTGCGACCGATCGAACGCTATTGGGCAATAGTCAAAGCGTATATTTAAGAAGGATGGTACAGTGTCCCAAAACATGACCGATTTTAAGAAAAATTGGGCAGCGGCATCAGGAAGTGCACAAAGGTCACTGTGCAGAATTTGATGGCAGGTGTCAAATCAAAGGTACGGGCATTCTACAGAAATGAACATGATGACTAGTTTTTCCGTTTGGATCTTTTGTAAACATGTTAAGCTATAATAAACTGAAATAGTATGTTAATTTTAACCATGTTTTCATGCCTATTTTATTATTTGGAAGTTTATAACTACTTTTCGATACACTCCTTATAACAGTAAGTTTCTTCGAAGTACAGAGCGTTCGCACCGATAGGATTATAACGGAATCCATTCCGTTAACGTTGACGTCGACGATTTCGTGTTGATCCGCATCGGTAGACTCCTCAACAATGTCAAACGATCCGAGCAAACTAAGCATCCCATCGTTCTGAGTTCCAAGCTTTCGTTGGCCGAGTATCTCGTCATGAATTAGAAAACACTTCTTCACGCAGACTCATAGCCTTTGATGGCAACTATTCCTTAGAATAGTCTAGAAATGTCTATCATCATCACCTGATTTCAAAGCAAATCGAAGGAAATTCAGATTTCGTCGGAGATCTTTGAACTTCTCCAACGTCATTCAAATACGTCCTTTTTGTGGACCGTTCTAAGAACTCCTGGGTCACTTGGCATTAGGTGCATTTTTGGCCGTTATACGCCACTTGGAAGCGCTAAACTCCAACCATTAATGCAACAGCCTTCAAAAAGCATCGCACGTCCTTCATCGGGTTTAGCTCTAGCTGAACAATCATGACTGCACCAAAATATTCTCCAAGTACGCTGACGACAAAATATGCTGGAAAATTCATAACACTGCGCGAACATCACTTCGACGATTTTTGAAAGGCTGCTGTGAAGTCCTTAAAATACAGTTCGTCGAACGAGGCCTTGCTGACGTTATTCGAACGGTCGAAATGTGTCTCAATTCTCGTCCTTTAAAACCACTGTCGTGGGAATGCTCCGCCATCAGCGAACTCAACGCCAGCTCCTACGAATCAAGGCACGAGGGTACTCGGAATACCTGCAGCAGCAGCAGTCCAGTGCTGTTCAAGATTGAAAATCCTCATGAACTGGACAATTTGTCGTGATTAAAGTCAAAACTTTGGAGGCCTAATCACTCGGACATCGTCATGTGGCCTGTGAACACGGATGGTAATTATTTATATTGAAGATGGCTTTCTCTAATTATCTATACAAACGATGACTTCGCTGAAATAGTCATAGTTTGTGATTCTAATCGTAGTAATCAGAATAAATTAATGGTTATCTTCGCATAGACGTATGTTTAATCGTAGTACGAACAGATTATGATCATCACTAGATCTCGAAAGGTTGAAGGTAGTTCAAACACCTCCCAGAGGGTGCCGCGAAGAATTCTTCTGGTGACGGCAGAGATATCACAGATTTGTTTGTGTTCACGTCCACTTGCCACAATGATTTCATTTGACGCATATTATGGATCATATGAAGTGCTCGTGGGCAAGATACCTACGTCTAGAGGCTACATCCATCGGGAAAGGCTGTAGGCTCCGAAGACCTTAATTTGCAAACTTCCTTCTAAACACTGGCTGTAGCGTTCTGGTTCTAAGTTGCTAATCGCCCACGAATCTCTAATTTAATCGTGAGGTTAACTCATTTTAAATTTTAAAACAAATGTAAATCCTGAATCATAACGCTTCAAAATTAATTCCTAAGATTTTTCTTCCAAAGAACTTCGAGGAAAACTTCTTTAGGTACTTCCAGAGAAGCTTTCAGAAGAATCATTAGCGTATCTTCTAGTCGAACTTCCACATAAATTTACAGAGGGACTTCTAAACGGACTTCCAGAGCAAATTTTAGGTGAACTTCTAAATGAAGTTCTTCCAAAAGAACCCCTTAAGGTAGTTCCATAAGAATTTCCTAAAGTCGTTGTTGTTTAGTATTAACGTCACTATCAGCGTACGTATCGAACCCATCAACACAAGGTCCGGGCTCAACGGCTTTACTTCCCTTTCGAAGGAAGACGTAGCCAGAGATGTTTCGTTTCTCAGAAAATCCCAACGACGCTAATTGGAATTGATAGCAGTCCGACTACGGTGAGTGGCAACCACTATCTGAGCAGGAGACAACATGTACCTAATTTTGGTCTTCATAACTGACCTTGTTATTAAAGAGCTCAGCATAAGAGGTAAAATGCCTTAACAAAATACCTAAGAATTGCAAGCAAAAGATCTCTCGAATAACAAAACTTGCTATTTCGGATACCTGGGAATACCTGAGAGGTACTGTTTTGGTATTGTCTTACCTCAATTTGGTATTCGCATAACATTGTGGGAACAATTTTTTGGTATTATCGTCAATTTTTTTACCTCTTAATCTGAGCTCTTAAATACCATGGCCAGTTATTAGGTTATTCATTCCTGCTCGGGTATACTTCAGAAACAATCATCTGCTTGCTCTTTCAGAGAAATTTCCAGAGGAACTCCCAAATGGACTTTTAAAGGAATATTCTGGCAAAATTTTAGAGAAACTTCGAGATGGTCTGCCTGAAGAACTCCCTAAGATATTTCCAAAAGCACATTTAGTGGAGGAAATTTCGAAAGGAACTTAAAGAAAATCGTTTTAGAGAAATTTCAGAAGAATTATGCAGAACAATTTGTCAGGTACTTCCTGTAACATTAGAAGAAAATTAAAAAAAAAATCAGAGCACCATCCAGAGAAACATGAGGAAGAAAATTTCCAAAGGAATATCCAGAGGATCTCGTAGAGGAACTTCTTTTCGATTTTCCATAGAATCTATCCAGAGAAAGTTAAAGATGGATGTCGAAGGTATTCCTAAGTAACTTTATGAGGAATTTCCAGAGGATGTTAAGAAGACTTTCCAGATAAACATCAATCCAAAGTTCTAGAGAAATATTTGGTGACAACTTCTGTGTTCAGTCGATACCACCCCGTCCTTATTGCTAAGGAAAGTGATCTAGAGGTACCAGAAGAACTATCAAAGAAGTTTCCATAAGAAATTCCTAAAAAACTTTTAAAGAACTATGGTACTTCCAGAGCACCTTTGCAGGTAAGATCTAGAGAAACTTCCAGAGTAAATTTCAGGAGAAATTGCACACAAAATTTAAGAGAATCTTCCAGGGGAAAGTCATAAGGAACTTTCAGAGTAACTTCTGGTATAATTTCCCGACGATCGTCTAGGAGAACTACTAGAACATCAAGACAAGCTTCCAATTGGATGTCCAGTAGCCCTTCCTGAGTCACTTCCGGAAGGAATCTTCGGGGAACTTCCCAGGAAAGTTTCAGATGAGTTTCCATGAGAATTTTCCAGAAGAATGTCCTGAGGAACTTTTTGAAGCAGCGTATCTTCGAGAAGAACTTTCATAAAATCTTTCATAAGAACTTCCAGAGGTCATAAGAACTTCAAGAACTCAAAGGTACTAAAACAGGAACTTTGAAAAGAGCTTCGTAAGATACTTGCAGAGGAACTTTCGGAAAAAAAATCCAGTGGATCTTATAGGCGAGAAACTTGCAGCAAAAAAAAAAGGCATGAAACTTCCAGATGACTTGTAAATTTCGGGTTAATTTCTTGGAAACTTTCTGAAGAAAGTTCCAGAGGAACGTTTAGAAGACTCTCTTGAGGAAATTTTAGAGAAACTACCAGAAAAAAATCTGGAAATACTTCCAAGTGTACTTCTAGAAGAACATAAAAAAAAACGTAGAGATGGAATAACCTAAGATTCCTGTAAATCTTCAGAAATCTTAGGTTATTCCATCTGTAGGTTTTCGTTGAAGTTCTTCTAGAAGTACACCTGGAAGCTCCTCCAGAATTTTTTCTGGTAGTTTCTCTAAAATTCCCTGTACATATTTTTCTACACGTCCGTCTGGCATACAAATGTCAAGAAACTTAATGGAATATGAGAAGAAATTGAACGAACACCCCTAAAAAGTGAATATGACTTTTATGGTTCTACAGGGACTATCATGATAGAAAACCATTTACGTCCATTTCGCTCGAACTGTTTATTCATCTTTGAATCAATAGATTAGGATCATCATTAGATTACAAACGGTTCAAACATCTCCAAAGAAATTCTTCTGTTCACGGTATGGATGTCACATTTTTGTTGGTGTCCACGTGCGCTTGCCACATTGTTCTCAGTTAGCGCGCATCTAGAGACTACGACCTGCGGAAAAGGTTGTGGCTCCAAGGACTTTAATTGGCAAAGGACCTTTGAAACGGTGGATGTAGCATTCATGTTCTCAGATCCTAGGCAGCTGATCAGGTTAACTCGTTTAAAAACAAATATAATTTCTGAATCGTATCACTTGAAAACCAGTTCCAAAGTACTTCCAGAGAAACTTTCAGGAGTATTATGAAAGGATCGTAGAGGCAAACTTCCACAAAAACTTCCAGGAGAACTTCCGAAAGGACTTCCACAGCAAGTTTCAGCCGAACTTCAAAAAGATCTTCTTCCAGAGGAGTTAGTTTTTTTTAGTTCCTGGATTATCGAGGTTTTAGCTCTGGGCTGGTTCATATCCCGTCGAAGTCATTTGAATACCTCTTGGGTAACGGTGACTCTTGGGTTTGAAACGGTGGATGTAGCATTCATGTTCTCAGATCCTAGGCAGCTGATCAGGTTAACTCGTTTAAAAACAAATATAATTTCTGAATCGTATCACTTGAGAACCAGTTCCTAAGTACTTCCAGAGAAACTTTCAGGAGTATTATTAAAGGATCGTATAGGCAAACTTCCACCAAAACTTCCAGGAGAACTTCCGAAAGGACTTCCACAGCAAGTTTCAGCCAAACTTCCAAAAGATCTTCTTCCAGAAGAGTTAGTTTTTTTTAGTTCCTGGATTATCGAGGTTTTAGCTCTGGGCTGGTTCATCTCCCGTCGTAGTCACTCGAATACCTCTTGGGTATTTTCGAAATTTGAACTCCTGATTTTGGCGTAAGAGGTATGGATGTTAACCATTACGCCACGGAACTTCTTAAGGTATTTTAATAGGAATTTCCTGAAGTGTTTCCAGAGAAGCAATCTTCTAGTGGTACTTTCAGAGGAACTCCCAAAATTTAGGGAACTGTCAGGGAAACTTGCTTAGAAACTTCCAGATGAACTTTGAAAGGAACTTTGTGAAGAATTGAAAGAAAATCTTCCAGGATACATTAAAGAGGAAGTATCAACAACAATTACTCAAGGCACTCTCTAGTAGAACTTCAAAATGTACTTCCAATTGAATGTCCAATAGTTCTTTGAGAGCAACTTTCAGAAGGAATCTCCGGCGAACTTTCAAAGAAAATTTCAGACGATTTTCTGGGAGAACTTACTGATTCAAATCCAGAAGATCTTCCAGAGAAACTTTCCGAAGAACTTTCAGGGTATCTTCGAAAGGGACTTCCAAAAAATTCTTCACGAGAACTTTATAGAAACTCAAAGGTACTAGAAAAAGAGCTTCTTAAAAAAACTGAGCTTTTTTTTTTTTAAAAGAGCGAAGTAATTATGGCCGATACAAAATAAGTTCAGCATTTGCCTAAACACAATTAATGTTTACCAGAGGAGAAATTCTATAGAGGTAGTCCAAGTATCCGTCCAGCAAGAATTACAAACGGATATCATCAACATTCTAGAAACTAAATTAGGCCAAATCCTCTTTCCTGCCATCGCAAAGTTCCCAAATGTCAACACTAGATCATACACATCTACCCTCAACCGACATGCCTTCGATGCACAAACCTGACACCGCGCGCTTTCAATTGCCTCATTCCGCGCGTACGGAAATAGCCCTCAAATGCCTTCTGCTACTGATAGTGTCACTAGTCACGCGATTCATCAATTTCGTTACACCCGGTACTTATTCGTTCGTATGGGGTTTGATCTAATTTCTGTGCCCTTTTGACTGATGTGTCTTCTCAATTTTGACGGCAATGGACGCTGAATGCCGAAGCACTAATCTACCCCACTTACATCAGAGTACATTTGATTTTCTCTAACTGACACTTTCCTCACTCGTGAAGCTCGCACTACATACACAAACACACACAGACATTCAATTAGTCAGAGTCAATAGAGAAGCGGTGGAACGGACGTCCCATGAAGCACCGCGACACCGCTTGACACACGTACGAAGCCGATGATGCCGCACCGCAGCAGGGTCGACCTTTCAACCTTTTCACTTAAATTGATCGGTTGAATCATTTTCCTCAATCCGAAATTAGAGGGAAACGTGAACTGCATCGTGTCGCGTGATTCACGGTAGAATTTGGGGGCCTGTCCCTCCCCAGAAGGAACGAGTCACATTTTAAAGCCGCTGCTGGTGAACATAAATATTTCGCGAATCAATTCGCCACCAAGTGGCACAGAATTAGCATCCGTCCGTTGACAGACGGAATCGGCACAACTATCGGGTTGAAATAGGATTCCGATGAGACAATGTTGCATGGTAATTTCGAAAAGTCGCGTTTGTTGTGGCACCGCATATATTCTCATGTCAACGCCACGTTTTTGCTGTGGGGTCACCTGGAACCGGTATTGCAGCATCTCTGGTCCGGTTCCAAGAGTGCACGGATGGCAGAATGTTTATGCAAAGTGTGTGAATAAATGTCAATACATAGAATCTCGGATGGACAGCCGGAGGTGGTGGCCGTAATCGAATCAGTTTATTTTCAGATGAATAAGATTTATTTAAACGAAATCATGAAGTATAACGTTGTAATTTATTTACTTTAAAGGCAGAAGTAAATTGCAATAAAGTCTATGGAGTCGTTTGTCTGATTCACGAATTTATTCGTTGTTTTCGGCAACGAAAATGATCAGCACTATTAATGAAATATGCTTCGAATAAAATTTCGTTTCGTATCTTAGAGCCATTTTCACGAATCCTTTATAAAAAATGGACCTAATGGATAAAAATGAAACAACAGTTTTTTAAGGACCAGTTCAATTGTACGAAACCTATTTGAAATGGAACGAAATTTCCGTTAATATGCAACGTTCTCTTTCGATTTATTTTAAATTTATTTCTCGATTTGCAATGTCCCTCACTATTGTGTGTATGTTATGTACAATCTAACACTCATTCGCCGGCAATTGTATTATGGAATAAATCCGTGTACAATAATCCCTCAAGTGACCATTGGAAGCAGCTCTAATTCGAAAGCTAGAAAGTGACTCTACTGCAGCTTTAATTCGAAAGCTAGAAAGTGATATCTCTACTGCAGATCCAGCAACCCATTTCAGAATGCCTGGAGGGTCACGCCCATTCCGAGGTTGCTTTCACATACAATAAGCCCCGCATGTAAACATTACCAATATAATTTGGATAAGGACACTGCAACACACTTCCAGATTTGGGAATGTAAAATTTCCCAACCAGGCACGTATTTAGTGTAATTTAGAAATAAAGTTATTATTATATAATTATAAGCAGATAGGTCTCACCCATGGCCGCATCCTCAATGACACTATTTTGTTCATCCGTAAAAATAAAAAAAATCGACGTTGATTCGTAATTAATTCGCGGCACAATAAGCTCAAAAATGAACGTTGCAAAACCGCCCCTGAATAACAATACTCTGTACACCACGTGATGAATGCATCTAAAATTATGTGCCAGCCTTTCACGTGCGTTGTTTGTTTCTTCGTTTGTTGCTTCTGACCAGCAAATGGCTGTTTTCTACATTCCACTGGTCTTCTTTTTTCACTGCACACTCTGCCAATAATCAAAATCACCGCTATGAGGCGACTCTATCGAACTTTAAAACTGCTAATAATCATCGATTCACTCGTGACAAAGCGTAAAAAGACTCCTACTTAGTAATTTATGTCCGGATGTCACAATACTACCACTAATCGCAATGTCCCTACCTATTTTTAAACCTATAATTATTGTTTCCAATAGTTTGTATTTCGCAGTTTCTTGTTTTTGGTTCTTTTGCTTGAATAGTTGTTTGAAAAATATTTTAGTATTTTTAAGACTATATTATCAATTTTCAAGGATCAGAACTTCCAGTTACGGATCAACTTATGGTTTCTGTTCTCTTCAAATAAGTTACTCAAGTTTTTCAGTTCAGTTTCATTTCAAGTTCCAAACATTCTTCAAAGAAGGTTTATTTATTTATTTTATTTTATTTTATTAATTCCTTCAAACGAACGTACACTAGAACATAGTATATATATATAATTCAAGCTGAACAATGTATTAGATCCTTAGTAACATTGAGAGACTCTCTTCGTCGAAATTCTCTTTGCGTTCTTATGGCTATGTAAAAACATGTTCAAGTATTTTCAACACACAGTACGGTAATATAAAGTGTAATTAGGGATCCAATACGTCAAAAATACAGCAAATCGATTAATAGACAAAATATTAACGAAAGAGAAAGTCGATAAAGAGAATCTCTCAATGTTACTTAGGACCTAATGCATTGTTCAACTTGATTTTTTTTTCTCAAACATGTAAATAAAGTTAAATTTTTTTTTAAATTAAATTCTTCATTGCATTTTGGCAAGTCCATACAGTAGGCATTTGAGGCGTGAAACAATTATAAATATAGTGGCCCGTATCTTCTTCAAGATTCCCGGAGCCCTCACCATCAAGGTCTGGGCCACCTTGAGGTCCACTTTTTTGGCACATCCGATGTTACGGGATGCCTAAAAAACACACTCACACACTTTAGAAGTGCCAACCGATGGGAGTAATCAAATCAATAGGAACGGCTAGAAGAATATGTAGAATTTGCCCAAAAGGTTGGAAAGAATTCCCAAGAAAATGTCGCAAAACTTTTCTAGGGAACAGTCAATAAGAAAGTTTGAGTAAGCTCATAGACTAATCTGGTGGATGCCAGCGCCGGTAGTTAAACTCTCTGGTCACATCTTCTTTGGTTCCAGCTCTTGTGTTGATAAGAGCGACACACTAATACCCCTTCCGTTGACGAACCAGCCTAAGCCCGAAAGTCACTTAAATAAGTGAGTAAAAAAGACACAATAGACGATGTTCACCAGGTATGCCAGGTATGAAAATTCTTCAGACTACAGCACGATCTAAATAAAGTTCATCTGAGGATCGAAGTGGCCTTTTCCTAAGACTCAATATAAGTTGAGAAATAGAAGGACTGACGTAAGTCTGGTTGTTGACAACTCCTCGGTAAAAAATTCATGAATCGTCAAGAGGTAGTGAAAAGACAAACATCTTCGCTAAAATATTAATGGAATACAAAATATATTCAGCATGTGTAGCATCACTACACGGTGGGACCATTTAACTCAATTTTGAATCGTTTTTGACTCACTTTCGTCAAAAGTGGAGTAACTCATATATGAGTAAATGTGAATGGGATTGACAAGTCGACATATTTAAGACATCGACTTAAATCAGCTTGTTCGCCTTTAGAATTAAACAGGGTGGCAACAGTTGCTTGTCAGTAATAAAAAGTTCATAAAAACTCAACAAACGGATACCAATAAACGAAATATTTTCTTTAAAATTTACATTTTATGATTAGCAAATTACAAGTTGAGCTCTTACATTTTACCATTTTTTTTATGACCAGACGTTTCCTAAACGCTTTCTTCTTTCCTAAAAGTTTCTTGAAAGATTCACGAGTGTGATTTTTTGTGCTTTCAATTTAACCGAGCATGTACCCTCGTTCAAAGAAATTCAAAGGATTCAGATTTGGCAATGAGGCAGGCCATTTTTGTGATGATATGAAAAGGGGCAAATTTTGACGATTTTGCGATTGAGGAGAAGGGACAAAATCCCGTTGAAAACAGTAATTTCCGTCTGGAATCAATTTCGAAACACGGAGTAGCAAGTGATTCTTCAAAACATATGGGCTGTAGTAATTAGGGTTGATTTTTACTCCTGGTTAGATGAAAAGAAGTGAAAGCCACTACAGCAACTCGAATCAATCGACCCTTTGTTTGTTTATACGCTTTTAATAAAAATTTAATAAAAAAAAATCATTTTCAACATTTTCAAAAAATCATAAATATTTAAGAACAAGAAATAAAAAAAATTAAGATTTCTTCTACCATTTTAAACTCTACGTCAGCTTCGCCACGACATAACTCCAGCTTTTTTTTTAATTAAAGAGGATCGAAGGAGTCATCCTCTGAAATAATCAACGTTTTATGTTTTTTAAGCATAAATTTATGAATTTTTCAGTTTCAGTGTATTTTTTTTCTTGAAGAAACTTCATTACCTACAACTTTTTTTAAGACGACATTTGGATCAGATGAGTCGTTAGTGAAAAAAATGTTTTTGAGAAAATAAAATCGACATTTTAAATACGCCCCTATAGTCCAGGATACTTTTGGATTTTTCTATGGAAAACGTAATTTTGGACAAATTTTCATTCAGATCGAAGAGAGTAGGATCCAACTGGTTTGCTATTCTAGCTCGAAATAAGGTCTTTTTCTATTAACCACCCACATTTGTGAGTGGCCCCAACGGCATCCCTACTGTGGTTTTAAATCGGTCCTCGATGTTTTTAACGTATTCTTGTATTCCATTGAAATAAACCACCCATACTTTTGAGTGGCCTCAACAGCATCCTTATTGTTGGTTTAAATCGGTCCTCAAACTCGATGTTTTAAAACATTTTTGTATTCTGCTGAAGTAATTGACATTTGTGAGTGGTCCTATCAGCATCCCTACTGTTTCAATCGCTCCTTAAACTCGATATTTTTGTACTCTGCTGAAATAAACCATCCACTAGTGAGTGGCCACGAAAGCATCCTTACTGTTGGTTTAAATCGGTCCTCATACTCGATATTTTTAACGTTTTCTTCTATTCCATTGAAATAAACCACCCACACTTGTGAGTGGCCCCAACAGCATCCTTACTGTTGGTTTAAATCGGTCCACAAACTCGATGTTTTTAACGTATTCTTGTATTCAATTGAAATAAATCACCCAAACTAGTAAGTGGCTCCAACAGCATCCCTACTGTTGGTTTGAATCGGTGCCAAAATTTGAATAGCTTTAATGTGCATCTCTGTACAGAGAATAAATCGGGAACTTGGTTGAATATCTTATTCGCTGCTAACGTCAGTTGTATTCAGCACATCGTTAACTGAAACGAACCCTTCTGCTAACCCAACCATTTTATCCATCATTCCAGTAATTTCTCGTGGAAGTGCAGAGGTGTTCTCGGCTTCCAATTAAGCGAGTATCAGGTAAACATATTCCTACCCATTCCCTACTTGACATACCTTCGGGCGATGCTGGCGCCGGTGTTGCATGAGATCACCAGTTTTTACACGTTTCCAGCGAAATGACCTACCGACCAACTTCGAGAGTCTCCGATTTAATTGAAACTTTGAACAAACGTTTTACCCACGAAAGTAAATTTTTTCCACTGATGCAAAAAAATATTTGGACTCAAAAGTCAGTTTTAAAAAAGGCGTAAGCATTTTGAATAGCACTTCAATTAATAATTTGTAGCTCGAAAACCTTTGGTTGTACAAAAAAACTGTCTAAAAACAAGTTGTGGCCCTACGTGTGGAGGTTGTAAAAAAAATATACACTGAGTAAAAACAAAATTTTTCGGAAAAAAAATCGACAATTATCATTGGAGAATCTAGAAGAACTTATGAAACGGTCGTATTTTCGAAAACTATTTGAGTATGATAAAATTTAGTCGCAAATATCTCGAAAACGTATGCTCTTACGAAGGTCATTATCAGGAGCTGAACATTTTTAAAATACTTCAAAAATCGGATTATATAATCAGAATACGTTTATTCCCGCACATATTAAAATTTTGGGAAATGCACCGAAAGTTGAGGTCCTAGAAACTTTTTTCCCTGACATTTCTCCATCCTGGAGCCTTCGCTTAAATTTGCGTAATAACTTGTACAGTCAAAAAATAAAAAAAAATCCAAAAATCGTTTTTTGAAATATTTAAATTTTCATGCTAATTGTCGGTTTTTTTTTCCGAAAAAAATGTTTTTTTCTCAGTGTATATATTTTTTACAAACTTCACACATAGGGCCACAACTTGTTCTTTGACAGTTTTTTTTATACAACCAAAGGTTTTCGAGCTACAAATTATTAATTGAACTGCTATTCAAAACGCTTACGCCCTTTTTAAAATTGACTCTTGAGTCACAAAAATCTATTTTAAACTCGGAAAATGCTCAGTCTCCTAAGCCAAACGCGTATGCAATGTTTCATTCAAATAAAAAAAATATCCAGAATAATTTTTCACATTTCCAGGTCATTTTGGCTGGAAACGCTCAATCCCTAGCATCATCTTTTGGTTCTTTGTGTAATAACAGCTGATCTAGCAATAACGAATTTGCAACCTCGGGCGGTCAATCATGCTCATGCTCGTTGAAATGTAGCGCTTATGAAACTTGCATTTGAATTTGAGAAATTTTGAACCGACTGGTAAATTTTATGAGAAATAGTTGATAATGTCCATTGTTAAACAACGAAGACATCTGAATTATTAAACATTATTGAATACAAATTTTTAACCAAACATTATACTGTCTATCTAAAGTTCCTAGGAGTATGGGTTGAGGGAAAACAAGAAATCAGGTCTCCAGCAAGAAAACTGCAATGAAAAGTATCTTCTCCCGAAATTTGTATTCGGCCAAAAGCCGTTTCGTTCGGCCAAACGTCCATTCGGCCAAACGTCCTTTCGGCCAAATATCCTTATGCCAAACGGAGTATCATCAAACAAAACTGTACAAGAGATACACTGCGACAAAAAAAATACTGACAGGCAACCTTTGCCACGCTGAACAAAGGTTTTTTTACACGGAGGATACGTTCCACTTTTACTATGAAACCGTGTCAAAAATACTAAATAGAGTTGATAAGTTCACATGCATTTACATTTTAAATTGTCTCGATTTTGTTTGCATGTGTTACCTTTCCATGCAATGGCCAAAACACAGTTTTAAAATTTTGAGTATTTACATAAAAAATTGTGAATTTTTCGAAAAGCTGACATATGATTACTTTTTGCCCAAAACGTAAAATGTGATTCGAATTAGGTCGATAAGTGCCCAAGTAGCACACTACGATCATAATTAGTTGTAGTAACGTGATTATAACTTAGCAAGTCATATTTATGTTTTCTCAACCGAATGGCAACAAGTGTGCTACTAGGGTGGTTCCGTCCTGAAGTTATCGGCAAGAACAAATCTTGTAAAAAAGACCTTAAGGCTTGCTTTATTTAGAATTGGAACAAACTTTTGCTCATATTGTGGCGCTCCTGGTGGATGGATTTGGAAGTTCTTGGCGCCCACGTATCGGGAATTTTGTCAGCTTCACGTATGTATTTTGACATTCCGCAAATCGACAGTACTTTGTAAACAATCAACATGGAAGCCGAAAGAAGGAAAAAATTGTGCACAGTTATTTGGAAAATCCATTGTGGTCTGCATCTAGGCTAGCTAAACAGCTGAAATTGCCCAGAAATACCGTATGGCGCGTTATCAAACGGTATAAGGAAACATTGACGACGATTCGGAAGCCTCAAGCCAATCGTCGGAGTGGAACTGTTGACCGGAAACTGCGTGGTAAGATTTTGAAGACGATTAAGAGGAATCCCAATCTGTCGGACCGTGATTTGGCCAGAAAATTCGGTGCTGCCCATAGTACCGTGAGGAGAACTCGACTCGGGAAGGAATCAAGTCGTATCGAGCTAGCAAACAGCCAAATCGGACCATAAACAGAATAGTGTGGCCAAAATCCGTGCTCCGGAAGCTATACGACCAGGTGCTGACCAAGTTCGACAGGTGTCTTCTGATGGACGATGAAACCTATGTCAAGGCTGACTTCAGGCAAATCCCAGGTCAAAAATTTTACTTGGCAACGGCTCGGGGATGTTCAGCCAAATTTAAATTTGTTTTTGCCGACAAATTTGCACGAAAATTCATGATTTGGCAGGGCATTTGCAGCTGTGGCAAAAAAACGAAAGTTTTCGTTACAAATGAGACAATGACGTCGGAACTATGCCAAAAAGAGTGTCTCCAAAAACGAATTTTACCGTTCATTCGATCCCACGACCATCCCGTAATGTTTTGGCCAGATTTGGCAAGCATTACAGCAAAGTCGTTCAAGAATGGTATGCAGAGAAAGCGATCCAGGTTGTTCCGAAAACCTTAACCCACCCAACTGCCCCCAGTTCCGCCCTATTGAGAAATACTGGGCAATCATGAAGAGGAGACTCAAGGCAAAGGGAAGGTTGTCAAAGACATCAATCAGATGAAGACCTGGTGGAATAAGATAGCTAAAACGATGGACGAAGAAGGCGTGCGCCGCCTAATGAGCCGTGTTACAGGAAAAATCGAGAATTCCTTCGAAACCGTGACGAATAATTTTATCCGTTAAAAGTATGAAGAAAACGCTACATTTGTATAAAAAGATCTTGAATTCAATAATAAATAACTAAAAACAGGCAATTTTTTTGTTCCAATTCCTCTGAAGCAAGCTTTAGTACATAAGTTAATATACAAACTCAGTTTAACTTATTGAAGCGGCAATATTGCATTATGCCCATGTAATCGGCAGTTTCAGTTCTCTATGATTCAAGTAGTAAGAGACAAAAGAAAACCAGTGAAGCGGCTCATATGCAACATTGCCACATGTCAAATTTTTTCAAACGCTGGTTGTGGTGATAAAAGTTTGTTCTCTTGTGCATCAAAATGACGCTTACGCACAACTTAGTTATGAGCTTAGGTTCAATAATAACCTAAGCTCATAACTAAGTTGTGCGTAAGCGTTATTTGGATGCACAAGAGAACAAACTTTTATCACCACAATCAGCGTTTGAAAAAAAATTACATGTGGCAATGTTGCATATGAGCCGCATCATTGGATTTCTTTTGTGTTGAATGCAATTAAGTTGATTTATATGAGAAGCAAGAAATGAAGTAGGAAGAATTTCGGACTGTTTCATCTCGCATCGAAATCACCTAAACAACACCTTTCGGGTATTTATTTTTTTGACTTTTCTGGGGGATGACATATTAAAATATAATTCATTTGTTCTTACTATTGAAGATTTACCCAAGACAATAATATTCACAATTCTGACCCTTCCAGTAATCCAGCAAGTGGATCAATCCAGCTGTGGAGTAGAAAATAAAAAGCTAAATTCATTCAATAGCTCAGAGTAGATTCGATCCGTTCGAAGTATCTGCCGACAATTGGCTCACACCCATCCATCTACCCCTCGTTCTCATACAACCCCCACCGCCTCCACCCGCGCCTCCTCCTCCGTGATCGTTCTACAGCCAACAGATGCTCACCGGGTGCACTGATCTTAGTGTATGTAGAGGAGAGGCAAAAGGAAACATTCCGCACACTTTGTATACCTTTTTTTTTTATTCGCGCAGATGATCGCGCGAAAAATGCAGTTCGATTGCAGCAGCCGGCTTGTCGCGATCATCGGATCTCACAGTCAGTCGGTCGGTCGGTCGTTTGGTTGGTCGATCGCGCACTCACGGCTTGCTCAGTTTGTTGTGTATAAATACGTACGTGCAGAGTTGAGTTTTGATAATAATAATAATGATCTACTACATGTGCACAGAGCGCACTTGGACGCGTTGAACGTCGCCGTCGGTTGTGGAATATTCGGCCTCGTTTCAGGAGAAAGATCATCCGAAATTGGTGGAAATCATCGTTCTGGAAGTTCTGGTCCAATCTAGCTCCGTTGCTGAGATCCTCGCGCGCGTTTGTATGCAATGTCAAGGTTAAGGTGAGCTTCGTTCGCACAATTTATTTAATCTGCAAGCGCCGTTGGAGACGCTTCGGAAAACCGGACCCGCCGCATCCCATTGTTCAAGACTTGATCTACATGGGAACTGACTCGATCGGTGGTGCGTATCGTCGTGACCCAAATGCGCGTCACTTGAAAGATCAGTGCGACGTAAGCGTGATTTGTTTAGACTCCCGTCCTCCTCGTCCCAAGTCACAGTGCACAAAGCCTCACTTATTTTAAGCGATCGTTGATAGATTGATTCGATAATGGTGAAACTCGAGGTGACGCTTCTTTGGATTTATTTTCAATCATTCCCTCTAGAACGGTGCCTGCCGCGGTGACGACGAGGAAGATGCAGTCGTATTTTGGTTCGGTTTGTTCTGCTTCGCCTCAGGATGAAGAGAGTTGATTTCTGAGTATTTATGGGTGTGTGTGAGTATGTGTTTTTAGTGAGCTGCCACTTTGTTGCAAAAGTGCATGGCGGGATGCGATGATGATAGTGGATCAGGGACGGGTGCGGTACGTGACGTGGATTGATTTTAATAGGTGGTTTCCATGTCGGAATTGGATGGTGAAGACATTTAATTACGGGGGGAATTCAGCTGGAACAGGAAAGGAAGGTTTTTTTTTTTTCTTGAAGAAGTTATTGGATTTTCGGAACAACTGTGTATTGCAGTCGATTTTATTTTATTCGGTGTCAAACATTTTTGGACTGGTTCAGTGGCGTTTCGTTGCATGTTTAAACTGTTCATTAAAAAGGTAATCAGTTGTTTCACTACACTTTTAAATTCCGTCATAAAATAAGATATAAAAACTTTTCTTAAAAGCTGTCGCAACCATGTATTCGCCAAACGAAGTTTAAAAGCAAAACGCGAAGTTGCAGTTTTCACTTATTCAAAAAGCTAGAATTCGCCTACAAGTAGGCAATAAGCACTGTATAGTTAACTATGAGTACACCCAAAAATTACTGTATTTAAATATGTTTTTATTTTTATTTTGCAACTCAAATTCATTTACAGTGTTTATTGACCATCAAAGAAGCCCAGTACATAAGTATTCATTTAATTTTTCGTAGATCTGACCAGCTCTCCCACATTCTTCTAGATGTTCCTCATGAGGTTTTGCACTACCATTCCATCGATGGGTTTGCTTACGTTTACCCAGTCATTTTTTAAGTTAATGATGTCATCTGCCTAGCCTTCTTCCGCAGCTTTCCTTTTATCAAAGCCCAAAACTTCTCAATGGGCCTTATTTGCGGACAAAATGGAGGATTCATCGACTATCCCACAAATTGGACATTGTTCTCTTTAAACCCGTCCAAGGTGGCACGCGCATAGTGGCAGGATGCCAAATCAGGCCAAAACAGTGTCGAAACTTTGTGATTTCGGAATAGTGGCAGAATTCGTTTCTGCAGGCATTCCTTCCGTTAATGTTTGCGGTAGTGAAAAAAAAGTATCGATTTCATACCGCACTGACAAATTGCTTTGCCAAACCAACACCCTTTTATCAAATTTTTCGCAAAAAAATCGATTTCTCCGAATTTGGGACATCCGTTACACGCTTCACGGTGTAAAACTGTGCCCCTGGAAGTGCCCTGTAGTCCAATTTGACGTACGTCTCGTCATCTATGATAATACACATGCCATTTTTGCTCAAAACGTCGTCGTACAGCTTCCGAGTCCGAGTTTTCACGGAATCCGCCTGAATTTGGCTGCATTTCTGACATTTTTGTTTCCGGTACGTCTTCAGGGAATTTCGCTCCTTTGCGCGTTGGACCATCTTAATCGTCGTTTCACTCTTTTTTTGCGTAATCTCTGATGGATACCTCCTTTTTGCAACTTTGCAAATTTGTTTGTCCAAATTTGGGTTTGACGCACCTGTTTTTCTACCACGGCCCGGTAAGTCCTTCAATGGGTTATGCATAACAAAACAATTGATCGAATTTTGAACCGTACAGACACTAACACCTTCTTCTTTTGCTTTTTTTTTTAGCGACAATCCCTTTTCAGTGCAGTACTTGGTCAAAATCGATTTTCGCTTTTCTTCCGTATTGTTTCGGTTGAAGTAAAACTTTAACTTTTAATTAAAATTTTTGTTTGTTTACAAGGCAAGCAACACATTGACACTAAACAGCTGTCAAAATAAGTCATCTTTTTCATGCAGAACCTCAAAGGTGTACTCATAATTAACGATGCAGTCCGTATTACTGTAGTACCATGCAATGGTGTCTTCCGGCCAAAATAATACTGGACCATCATGCCTTCTGATCATTGGCAGCAACATTACATTCAGCTCAAATGAAGATCATATATAACAGATACGTGTGCTAAATATATGAATACATCATGCTAAAACTGGGGAGCGGGAGGGACCATCAGGGCACCCGATTCAAGCACTCCTAATTTCTAATTTATCTGAATTTCAATTCTGAATATGAATACCTTTCTCGGTAAAAACTGATTCATCGACGGTCTTCACGTACGGTGTAATGGAAGCATTACACATGGTTCATCATCCATGACAACCCACGCCGATTTTCCACACAGTAGACCGTCATACGAGCTTTGCGGTTTAACGGTTGCAGTCTGCTTTCCACTCCGTTTAGGCATCTTCTGCTTCATAGAGGTTTAAAGATGGAATCTTGCCTAGGCACGTTGGACGGTACTTTAGGAAGTATGCTGATTTTTGGTAACATCTCGAACAGAACGCTTTCTTTTTATTCAAAAAAAAAAAAACATCACGATCTTCCGGTCCATTGCATAATCTGTTCTGTCTGTTTTCGGGGGAATGCCTTGCATTTTGATGACTTCAGAACAAAAATACAATTCTGACACATAAACTAGTTTTTCAGAACTCAAAGAAAGACACAGTGAAAATCAGCCGTCTTACGCCAGCCTGTGTCAGTATAAATTGACTTATACTTTCTGGGACACCCTATAGTTAAAAAGTGAGCTATCTAACAAGCCTGGTTTGATGATTTCTGAAATAAATGGAATATCTTATCATAAACCACTAAACACATATATTTAAATTTAACGATGCTATTCTTGTATAAAAAACTAGTTGAAGTTCGGAAATAGAATTTTAATGAAAATGTTATGCTGAAACGACTGAAAAACATGTTGAGCATTACTAGCATTAAAATGTCATACGGTTCAATGCTCCTAAATGCAAAAGTAATTTGAAATGCAAAGATGTTCTAAAGCGTCCTGAAATTATTGTTTAAATGGGAATAAAACATATGCCCTGATTGAACACAATCTTCAGTTGCAACCACTCGCTTCCCTATAGCCAAGTTGACAACATTGCCCAGACTTTACTCACCAGCTTCTCCATGCTGAAATGCTGAAAAAGTGTGTACAAAACTACTGTAGACAAACTAATTAATGCGATATAACCACAATGGAACTGACTGTTAGTTTCGGGCCTTGACAGAGAATCCCTACTGAGAACAAGGGTCCGCCCACTGTTCAGAAACTGGTGTCAATGGGCATTCCCACCCTCCCCATCCAGTCTGCTCCAATCGGGTGTCCTGGTGGTCCCTCTCATTCCCCAGTTTTAGCATGATGTATTCACATATGAAGCATACGTATCTGTTATATTTGATCTTCAGTTGGATAAGTTGAATCAAATGATGTACACCGTGTCCAATATATTCTCATACAAAATGAAACTCCTTTTATTTCAAATCGATAATCCAGATTTTATTGATAACTTCACCTATTATATTGCAATATAATACTGATCAACTACAGCATATGTTTGGGAATAACACCGCCTTTAACCTTCTTGACCAGCTCCAGAGGTTTTCCGAAACCGTCGCAGGCGGCACGCACGACTTCCGTTTGCATTTCAATTCGGTTTTGGATTGGTTCATATTAGACGACCTGTGGTCATTCACCTTCGCCAGCATGTATGACCATGCGAAATAATCCAAGGAATTCAGATCTGCTGAACTGGAAGGCCATTTATGCTTGTCCAAAAAGTCGGTCAAATTTTCTCAGCACCAGCCCTGAACGAAATTTGCAGTTTGCGATGGCACTCCGTCCTGCTGAAACACGTAGTGACCATCTCCAAACACCTCTTGTACATATGGCTTGACAACTTTCTCCAAATCTTCCGTTTTATAATATACGGCATTCACTTTAACGCCTTTTTCGATGAAAACCAGTGGTTATTTGCCTCGCTTGCAAATTCCTCCCCAAACCATCACTGACGCAGCACTTTGGAACCGTGGAATATTCCTATCACTCTCTGGAACAGTTCTCGAAGAGAGAGCCCACAATCTGTCGTTCTGGACATTGTGGAATTATTGAAATACGAATAACTTTTCGTCGGAAAAGAAAAATTCTTCCCCACCGTTCTGCGACAAAAGCAGACTTGCTCTTTTGAGTCGTTGCTGCTTGGAAGGTTCCGAAACTCCGTGAACCTTACGTTTCATGAAAGCTTGGAATCCGAGGTCATTTTGCAGTATATTGTGCATTGACGATCTCGAAACATTCAGATCTGCGGCCATTTTACGTACAGAGCGCTGTGATTTTCGTCTAATCCGTTCCCTGACTACTTTAACAACTCGTGCAGTCCGCACCGTACGAGTACGACCGGATCTCTGCCGGTCATCCAACGAGCAGGTGTCACGGTACCTTCGGATGGTTCGGTACACAAAATCCCGCTTTACTCCGAGGTTTTTCAAATTTCTGAAAATAGCGCCCGGGCGCTTACCTCTCAAAAAAATGTATCACCACAACACGAAACTCCTTCATCGCTGGTAAAGATAAACACCGAATGGAAACAATCGGACATAACCTAAAAGCGTTTGTATAAACACAGTCCAAAACTACACCAACACATACGTGAAGCATGTTGAGGAGTTGCACGACACCAATGCAAGGAAAAAGTGTATGAGAATATATTGGACACAGTGTATACCATTGGGTGGGAAAGGGACAGCAGTCGCATCACTACACGATCCAAATACGAGATAGTACACGAAGATAATTTCGTCCTTGACTTCGCAACGATCATTAAGTGTACGCGTTTGTTCGTGGTCGTTTTTGCTAGTTGAAGTACACTACCAGTCAAAAGTATCGACTCACTTGGAAAAGTTTGCAACACGCACTTGAAAGTTGCATCATTCCCATGTATCACCTCACCTAAACTATATAAATTTATATTATTATATCTTTAAATGCTGATAACCTGGAGGGTGAAGAGTATGGTTCGAAAATCGACCACTACGCGGTGCTAGTGGGCATGTTAAACAGAAAATTTTTGAACGATTTTACTTTGTGATCCCGACCACCTAGAGAGTTCGAACTTTGAGTAAAGTTTGTCAGAAGATCTAGGACTTTCGGTCAAGGTGGAAAGTATGATTCGGAATTCCATTACTACGTGGCGCTAAGGCGCATGAAAACAGAGTATTTTCAATGACTTTATATCGTGATCCCGTCCACCTAGAAAGATCGTACCTCTTATAGTTGTTCATAAGGTCAAAAACTTTCGGAAAGTGAAAAGAACTGGAATCAACTAGAAAGTTAAAAACTTGAGCAAAGTTGTACAGAAGGTCAGGGATTATTGAAAAGTGGAGAGTATGAATCGGAATTCGGTCACTACACGAGGCTAGTGGCCATGTAAACGGTAAACCCAGTCGAGCACTCGACACTGAAGAAGTCTGTAAGTCACAGACAAAGTAGGCTTATCTGTGAAAAGATGAGCTTTCTATAGTGAAATTTAACAGAATTTACTCGCGTTTACTTGTGGTAGTATCTAAAAGTGTTCAAATTTTTTTGAAGTGTTAATTTTTTTTTTCTAGTTTTCCTGTTTAAAAGAGAAATATTTTGAACGTGCTTATATAGTGGTCCAGACCAACTTGAAGTTAGAACTTTAAGCAAAGCTTTAGAAGGCCAAGGTCTTCTGAAAAGTGGAAAGTATGGTTCGGAATTCAACCACTACGTGCTAGTGGGCATGTTAAAGAGAGCATTTTCAACGAATTCATATCGTTATCCTGACCACCTCTACAATGTTTGAACCTTCGGGAATGTTGTTCATCCTCTACATGACCATAAACGCCATGTAGTAACCGGATTCCGAACGATACTCTTCAGCTTCTGGAAGCCATTGACCTTCTGAACAACCGTGTTGAATCTTCAAATTTTCTAGGGCCATGAAATCACGATATAAAATCGTTAAAAACGCACTATTTTACTTGCGCACTGGTGCCACGTATTTATTGTATTCCGAACCATACTCTCCAGCCTGGAAGCCCATTACCTTCTTAAAAAATTTGCTGCAAACTTTCTAGATGGTCGGGACCACGCTATAAACTCATAAAAAAAATGCACTCTTTTCCATGATCTCTAGCGCCACGTAGTGATCAAATCCCGAACCATACTCTCCACCGTCTGGGACTACTTGGCCTTCTGAATAAATTTAAAATTACAAAAATACATTAAATATACACTTAAAAATACACTGTTTTACTTGCTCACTACCGCCTCTTAGTTATTGACTTCCGAACCATACTCTCCAACCTGGAAGCCCTCGACCTTTTGAACAACTTTGTTAAAGGTTCAAATTTTCTAGGTGGTCAGGATCACGCTATGAACTTGTTATCAAAATGCACTCTATTACATGCCTAGTAGCGCCACATAGCGATCGAACCCCGAACCATACTCTCCACAATTTAGGAGCACCTGACCTTCTCAATAACTTAGCTCAAAGTTCGATCATTCTAGTTGGTCGGTATCACTATTCAAACTCGTTAAAATCGTTATTTTTTACCTGTACACTAGTGCGACGTAGTTGCCAATTTTGCCTTGAGTTTACTCCATCCCTTCTTCCGGACCTCGCTCAGACCCCCTTAAGAATTAGCCTTGGATATACAAATACCCACGATCCTTGGACTACCCAACGAAGGCTTGTATTCATCTTCTTCCGAATTTACGTTTGAATGGCGTTGAGTTTACTCCATACCAGGCATCGAACTTCGTTCGGACTCTCTGAAGACTTCTAAGGCTTGCTTCATTTAGAATTGGAACAAACTTTTGCTCATATTGTGGCGCTCCTGGTGGACGGATTTTGAAGTTCTTGGCGCCCACGTGTCGGGAATTTTGTCAGCTTCTCGTATGTATTTTTGACATTCCGCAAATCAACTGTACTTTGTAAACAATCAACATGGAAGCCGAAAGAAGGGAAAAAAATGTGCACAGTTATTTGGAAAATCCATTGTGGTCTGCATCTAGGCTTGCTAAACAGCTGAAATTGCCCAGAAATACCGTATGGCGCGTTATCAAACGGTATAAGGAAACATTGACGACGATTCGAAGGCCTCAAGCCAATCGTCGGAGTGGAACTGTCGACCGGAAACTGCGTGGTAAGATTTTGAAGACGATTAAGAGGAATCCCAATCTGTCGGACCGTGATTTGGCCAGAAAATTCGGTGCTGCCCATAGTACCGTGAGGAGAACTCGACTCCGGAAAGGAATCAAGTCGTATCGAGCCAGCAAACAGCCAAATCGGACCATAAAACAGAATAGTGTGGCCAAAATCCGTGGTCGAAAGCTATACGACCAGGTGCTGACCAAGTTCGACGGGTGTCTTCTGATGGACGATGAAACCTATGTCAAGGCTGACTTCGGGCAAATTCCTATGTCAAGGCTGACTTCGGGCAATTTCCAGGTCAAAAATTTTACTTTTCAACGGCTCAGGGGGATGTTCCAGCCAAATTTAAATTTGTTTTTGCCGACAAATTTGCACGAAAGTTCATGATTTGGCAGGGCATTTTGCAGTTGTGGCATAAAAACGAAAGTTTTCGTTACAAATAAGACACAATGACGTCGGAACTATATCAAAAGAGTGTCTCCAAAAACGAATTTTACCGTTCATTCGATCCCACGACCATTCCGTAACGTTTTGACCAGATTTGGCAAGCTGTCATTACAGCAAAGTTGTTCAAGAATGGTATGCAGAGAAAGGGTCCAGGTTGTTCCGAAAAACCTTAACCCACCCAACTGCTCCCCAGTTCCGCCCTATTGAGAAATACTGGGCAATCATGAAGAGGAGACTCAAGGCAAAGGGAAAGGTTGTCAAAAACATCAATCAGATGAAGACCTGGTGGAATAAGATAGCTAAAACGATGGACGAAGAAGGTGTGCGCCGCCTAATGAGCCGTGTTACAGGAAAAATTCGAGAATTCCTTCGAAACCGTGACGAATAATTTTATCCGTATTTTTTCTTAAAAAGTATGAAGAAAACGCTACATTTGTATAAAAAAGATCTTGAATTCAATAATAAATAACTGAAATACAGGCAATTGTCTTTGTTCCAGCACTCTATCGGAGCAGGCTTTTATGTGCAGCTCAAATAGTCTTGACGTTCCATGAACTGCTTCCCGAAGGCTCGTATACTTCCTTAGAATGGAAGTTGGGCTTCAAAAGCATCACATTTACTGCCGGCATTTCTCGGAATTTCGACCAGTTCGCATTTATGCATTCATAATGGCCTGATGGTCCATGATCTGCCTTGAGACTTGTAAATGTCTCTAATAAAATTAAGGATTCAAATAACTTTAGATTGCCGTCAGATTTTTCTTCAAACTTCATGTGGACCCCGCTATAGAGAATTTCCTTTAGATACTCAAATAGTCATGATGATTCGTGATCTAGCTCCCGAGGGCTTGTAAACTTCTGGAGAACAGAAGTCGGTCTTAAATAGCATTGATTCCTTCTGGACTTCGTTCATACCTGCCTAGATACTAAAATGATCCTGACGATCCATGAACTACTTTAATCTTCATCCAAAATAAGGTTAAAAAAGCCTTGAGTTTACTCCAGACCAGGCATCGAGCTTCGTTCGAATCTTCTAAATAATTCCTTTTGAATACACCAATAGTCTTGGCGATCCATGAATTGCCTTCCGAGAGTTTGTATACTTCTATGAAAGCCAAACTTCAACGGCATGGAGTTTTCTACAGGGCTAT